>QODF01000038.1:903461-1071578 GCA_024372805.1 Oostethus manadensis
GTGTCCAGAACATGCGGACGCAGGTCTGATGATACGACCACAAAGTCGATCATAGACCTGTGACCTAGGGTGTCCTGGTGCCAAGTGCACTTATGGACATCCTTATGTTCAAACATGGTGTTTTTTATGGACAAACTGTGATTCGCAGAGAAGTCCAGCAACAACACACCGCACGGGTTCAGGTCAGGGAGGCCGTTCCTCCCAACCACGCCCCTCCAAGTCACACTGTCATTGTCCACATGGGCGTTGAAGTCTCCCAGTAGAACTATGGAGTCACCAGCTCTAGTACCCCTCTGATAGACTCCAAGAAGGCTGGGTTCTCTGAACTGCTGTTCGGTGCATACGCACAAACCACAATCAGGACCCTTTCCCCAGCCCTAAGGCGTAGGGAAATAACCCTCTTGTTTACTGGGGATGACTCCAACACAGAGGCACCAAGCCGGGGGGCTAACAATAAGCCCACACCAGCTCGCCGCCTCTCCCCTGCAGCAACTCCAGAGAAGAACAAGGTCCAGCCCCGTTCAAGGAATTTGGTTCAAGAGCCCAAACTGTGGGTTGAGGTGAGTCTGACTATATCTAGTCGGAATGTCTCTGCCTCTTCCACAAGCTCGGGCTCCTTCCCCACCAGAGAAGTGACATACCATGTCCCGAGGACCAGGTCGCCCGGACACCCGCCCTCGACCTTTGCCCAAATTGCAATGCACCGGACCCTTATGCTTGCCCCCCTGCAGGTGGTGGGTCTGCGGGGGGGAGTTCCGGTGTTCCTGGCCAACAGGCGCTCGCCTGCGAGCCCCTCCCCCATGCCTGGCTCCAGGGTGGGGCCCCGGTATCCCACGTCTGGGCGAGGTGCGGTCACTCCTCTTGTTGTTTTTCATAGGGTCTTCTGAATCACTCTTAGTCTGGCCCGTCACCTAGGACCTGTTTGCCTTACAAAGGGGGGCCTTACACACCCTACCAGGGGCATAAAGCCCCCGTCAACATAGCTCCTAGGATCACTCGGGCACTCAAACCCCTCCACCACGATAAGGTGGTGATTCACGGAGGGGAGTATAGAATTCTATCTTACAATAGGCTATAGATTAAATGATAGGTATTGTAACAACTAGATTGTCGATTGTTAGTCGCCTATGTACCATGAAAGCCAGATGATTTATTAAATCTACAATGATTTACAATTTTGAAGCAGTTGAACATATACATATGTGTGTGCGTGCGTGTGCGCATATATATATATATATATGTATATACACATACATATGTGTGTGTGTGTGTGTGTGTGTGTATATACGCGTGTGTGTGTATATATGGGATTTTTTTTGTACAGTTAAAAACCAGTATTACTGACACATTGTAGCCCTGGCGGGGGAGGGTCAAACTTTTCACTCGTGGGCCACATTGGGTTGGTGAATTTGGCAGAGAGGCTGTCTATAATATAGGCGGTCATCAAACAGAATGAGACATCCACAGAAAGTTAACGCAGCAACAACTATGCGCTAAACATAACATGTAACTTAAAACTTAACTGCCTACAGTTTCAACGCAAAAAGGTTCTTTAATTTTGAATTAAGATGTTTGGTGGGCCTGTTCTGGCCTACAGTCAGCAGTTTGCCCACCCCTGTTCTAGTCTTGTGTTTTTTGGTTGCTTAAAAACAAAAGTAATCTCGAGCCAGTTGCATGTAGCCTCTGTAATCTACAATTAAAACTAGTTTTTCTCAGTCAACCACCTAATGGCCATTATAAAAGATGTTTGTAAAATTAATACCGCATTGAGTTTAGTCTGACAATTATGAAACAGACCCTGCATTTCAAAACAATGTTTTTGTAATATTTATTTGAGAAATAAATAATAAAACAAAAACAAATACAAAATGATTATTTATTTTGAAATCAATGAGTAAAATAACTCATCCATTGCATCCATACATCTTCTATACCGCTTTTCCTCATTAGGGTCGCAGGGGTATGCTGGAGCCTATCCCAGCTGACATCGGGGGAGAGGAGGGGTACACCCTGGACTGGTTGCCAGTCAATCGCAGGGCAGACAAACAACCATTCACACTCACATTCATACCTATGGAAAATTTAGAGTTGCCTATTAACCCAACATGCATGTTTTTGGAATGTGGGAGGAAAACGGATTACCCGGAGAAAACCCACACACGCACGGGGTCAACATGCAAACTCCACACAGAGATGCCCAACAGAGATTAGTGCGCATCATAGATTGCAATAAAAAAAAATTCTGCGTATTTCTAAGCTGTTCGACAATTGTTTAAAGGGATTCTGGTACATTGACCCCGTTATCTTAAAATTGGCATAACTCCCGCTCTGCTGTTTCTTAAATTGCCCAACCTTTGAAACACTTTTTTCAAGCAAGTCTCTGTTGCAACTAAATCTCTCCATGTCACTGGTGACGTGGAAAAACAGGAACAGTCACTGATAACACGAAGTCACTCGTTTGGGGAGAATTCATTTGGCATCATCAGTTGGTTGGCATGAATAAATGTCACGACCGGAAGACCACATCATTTTCAGACTTGTTTGTAGTGGGGGAAAAAACCCGTCTTTTATCCGGATCTAAACGTTACTTAGACAGTGTCTTCACTTGGCATCAGAAGAATTGAATATTTGTTGAAATGTTTGCTTTTCCTCAGGTGTGTGGATCAATTTGCTGGAGGCTATCGGAGTCTTGGCTGTCATTGCAAATGGACTGGTCATTGGTATTTCTTCAGACTTCATCCCACGATTGGTATATCGTTTCCAGTACGGCCCGTGTTCCAACGGGACAACGGCAGATATCGAGTGAGCCATGTGTTCTCTCAAGAACGGAAATCTATCAAAGTTGTGCTATCCTCTGGTAACACACTTTTAAATTGTTTTTTTTTTCCCAAGTTGCATGGTCGGCTACATAAACAACTCTCTATCCATTGCAACGATGGATAAACCAGAAATCCGCAGGGAGTTTTCATCTCATCAGATGGTATCTCCTACTGGACTGAATGTCTCCTCCTGCCGGTTTGTTCTCTTTAAAGAATCTTTTGTCACTTCCACATATAAAGATACAGCTAAGTTACTGTTTACACTTCACCCAAATGTCCTTTTTTTAAAAAAAACTTGGTCGTTATTGTGTCTACAAGCAACTTTATATGGGTTGCTACACTCTGACTTTTCTCCATAAAGTGAGGCCCATATTGCAATGCCTTGTTATGCTGTCAAACTTTAAAATGTACTGAATAGAAAGATAATATTAGGCCTCCTCTTCACAGCTACAAAGACTACAGGAACCACGAGGACTACAACCTTACTCCACAATTCTGGCTTATTTTAGCTGTGCGCTTTGCATTTATCATCCTGTTTGAGGTAAGATTAACTAAATAGTTTTCCACATTGGGGGTACAAAAATGGAGATCACACAGCTACAATGACAACACAATCATACTGCAGAAATCTGTCAGTTCAAGTAGTTGAAGCGATTACTGTACATAACAGTAATGATGTCATCTCTTTTTGCAGCACATTGTGGTCATATGCAAATTTATAGCAGCCTGGTTCGTCCCAGCCGCCCCAATGGCGGTCAAAAATGACAGACTCTTTGATAAGCTCAAAAGACTAAAAGAAGAGCTCAGGTGAGATTCTCTTAATGGGGTGAGGCTGAGATTTTGTGGAATTGTTTTTGTGCAAAAAGTTCAAACTCAAACCTCTCATTTGTTTGCTGTAAAATATTCTGTCAGTGCAGTACTGGGACTTTCCATACAAGTGGGCCAGCACCACAGCGAACACCTTTTGTTTTTACAAAATGTGTCTCATTCTCATTTTTCACTACACATATTTAACATGTTAGCTAATAGAACTGGTGATTGTTCATTTGCAGCAAACCATTGCAACAATTAGTTGTTGTGCAGGTTCTATGTCTGAAGACCACTTGCATTGCAATAGAGGTCCTCCTTGGATACAAATTACACTTTTTTTTTTTCTTTTTACCAAAGAAATTTAAGAACACCACCACCGGCAGCATGTATTACCAATAGCGGTTACAGAACACAGATTTGTATTTATTTTTTTACCAAAAAGTTATATATTCTTTACAATATGAGTTAAAACAAACGAGAACTGTTGTTTGGCCCGAAAAAGGGGAGTGGCATTAATGTCTGTCACTTGCTCATGGCTCGTGCACAGGCCGTATTCTGCACACACGTACATGCAGTAGAGAGGTCACCCACTATTGGCAGTAATGGCTGACCAGGAAAAGGGCAGGATATACACTCAACAATAATCTAAATGCAACACTTTTGTTTTTGCGCCCATTTTTCATGAGCTGAACTCAAAGATCTAAAGCTTTTCCATGCACACAAAAGGCCTATCTCCCTCCTGTATTATTCACAGAGTTAGTGAGTATTCAGAATTTATAATATACCCAACTCACAGGTGTGGCATATGAAGATACCGATGAAACCGCATGATTATTGCATATGTGCGCCATAGGATGATCACAATAAAAGGCCTCTCAAATTTCAATGTATTGTGAGTCCAAAAACCAGTCAGTGTCTACTGTGACCACAATTTGCTCAAATGCAGTATACACTGATCCAGAGCATCCCAAACATGCATGGGTGAAATGTTGGGTGAGTATGCTGGCCATGCAAAAACCGGGATGTTTTCAGTTTCTACGAATTGTGTGGACAACAGGGGCCAGTGCATTATCATGCTGCAACATGAGGTGGCTATTTTAGGTAAATGACACAAGACGCCTCAAGTTCCTGTCACTGTAGATCTATGCATTCGAAATGCCATCAATATAGTGAAATTATCTTTGCTGTGGATGGAGTGGGCTAAAGTGGCAATGGGGTTATGCTATGGGATTGCACATATGTTTATAGGCAACAAACAGAAGTGCATTTTATTTATGGCATTTTAAGGATCTTGAAATGCCACACCTGTGAGGTGGATGGATTATGAACGATGAATGCTTGAAAAAGTTTTAGGTCTTTGAGTTCAGTTCATCAAAAATATAAAAGTGTTTATATTTTTAATGCAGTACATAACCATGACAGACAGCACAGTTAACAGTTACACATTTATAACATATGAAGATGCTCACTGCATTTCATTGGCTGTGTAACTGTACTCTGCACAATGACAGTAACACTGTCTCCTAATTGCTCTCTATCCTCAAATTTTATTTATTTATTTATTTATTTTTTATTTACAGGTCGTTTGAGAGCCAGTGCTGACACTTTAATGGAGTGAATTTTCCCAGAATGGAATGTGAACCCAGTGTTGCCTTGCGCATTCAAGTGTCCCATCAATCACAGTGTTGAGTCAACTGCCAAGCCATCAATCACCTCGAAATGTTCAGATAGAAGCCCCCGACTTTTTTACTTTTGTTATCATAGTGAATATAGTCATATGAATATATCTAACGTATTCTTCGACTAAACAAGTGTGCGGTTATTCATTTTGCCGTTGTCTTTCATGAGATTATTTGTGCTTGCTTCTAAGAATGCACTACGTTTTTTGATTGACTTCAATATTTGTGACTTGTCATCCCTTATGGTAATTTATACTGCTGATGCACATTTGCTACTGACAGTTTTACAATGTTGCCTATATTGTGAAAAGTTGTAATTGCCAGTACTGCAGAGAACTTTGCAGAAGAGCATTTTGCATTGTGATGTTTCATATTGATAAAGAGAGGATCGTTACATCTTTAAGGAATATCTTTATATTTAGGCCCCTATTGAAATTGCTGTGTTCGGGGGCCTGAGCACCAAGTGGTGCGAAGATGAAATTACGCACACAAAAAAGTCAAGCACCAATGTTCAAGAACAAACAAGATAAACATTTTGTTTTGACACTGTCGTTTTGGGAGAAAACCAGGGTTGTCTTCTTCTTCTTTTCCTTTCAGCTTATCCCTTCAGGGGTAGCCACAGCGAATCAATTGCCTCCATCTAACTGTCTTCTGTCTCCTCTTCTCTTGCGCCAACTACCGTCATGTCCTCTTTCACTACATCCATAAACCTCCTCTTTGGTCTTCCTCTAGGCCTCCTGCCTGGCAATTCAAAACTCAGCATCCTTCTACCAATATATTCACTCTCTCTCCTCTAGACATGTCCCAACCATCTCAATCTGGCCTCTCTGACTTTATCTCCAAAACCTTTAACGTGCTGTCCCTCTGATGTGCTCATTCCTGATCCTGTCCATCCTGGTCACACCCAAAGAGAACCTCAGCATCTTCATCTCTGCTACCTCCAGCTCTGCCTCTTGTATTTTCCTCAGCGGCACTGTCTATAAACATAATAACATCGCTGGTTTCACCACAGTTTTGTTCACCTTTCCTTTCATTTTAGCTGAAACTGTCACACCTGACACTTTTCTCCACCCACTCCAGCCTGCCTGCACACGCTTTTTCACCTCTTTTCCACACTCTCCATTGCTCTGGACTGTTGACCCTCAGTACCTAAAATCACCTTTTTCCCTCTCTCACTACATATCACAATGTCATCTGCAAACATCATAGTCCATGGAGATTCCTGTCTAACCTCATCCATCACCATAGCAAACAAGAAGGGGCTCAGAGCTGATCCCTGATGTAGTCCCACTTTCACTCGGAACTCCTCTGTCACACCTGCAGCACACCTCACTACTGTCTTACAGTCCTCGTACATGTCCTGCACCGCTCTAACAAACTTCTCTGCCACTCCAGACTTCCTCATACAATACCACAGTTCCTCTCTGGGCACCCTGTCATAAGCTTTCTCCAGATCTACAAAAACACAATGCAGCTCCCTCTGACCTTCCCGGTACTTCTCAATCAAGATCCTCAAAGCAAATACTGCATCTTTTGTACTCTTTGTACTTTTTGTTTTTGTTTTTGTTTTTTTTTAGCATAAGACCGTACTGCTGCTTACAAATGTTCACGTTTGCCCTTAGTCTAGCTTCAGCTACTCTTTCCTATAACTTCATTGTATGGCTCATCAGCTTTATTCCTCTGTAGTTGCCACAACTCTGCACATCTCCCTTGTTCTTAAAAATGGGCACCAGCACACTTCTCCTCCATTCCTTCAGGCATCTTCTCATTATCTAAGATCTTGTTAAACAACCCGGTCAGGAACTCTACTGCCACCTCTCCTAGACACTTCCGTACCTCCACAGGTATATCATCAGGACCGAGTGCCTTTCCATTCTCCATCCTCTTCAGTGCCCTCCTCACTTCTTCCTTACTAATCTTTGCTACTTCCTGGTCCACAACAGTCACCTCTTCTACTCTTTGTTCTCTGTCATTTTCCTCATTCATGAACTCTTCAAAGTATTCCTTCCATCTTCCCATGACACTACTGGCACCTGTCAATACCCTTCCATCCTTATCCTTCATCACCCTAACCTGCTGCACGACCTTCCCATCTCTGTCCCTCTGCCATGCCAACCTGTATAGCTCTTTCTCTCCCTCCTTGCTGTCCAACCTAGCATACAAGTCATCATCAGCCCCTTGTTTGGCCTGTGCCACCTTTACTTTCACCTTACGCTGCATCTCCCTGTATTTCTGTCTACTCTCTTCAGTCCTCTCAGTGTCCCACTTCTTCTTAGCTAACCTCTTACTCTGTATACACTCCTGCACCTCCTCATTTCACCACCCAGTCTCCTTATCTACTTTCCTTCCAGATGACACACCAAGTACTCTCCTACCTGTCTCCCTGATCACAGTAGCTGTAGTTGTCCAGTCATCTGGAAAGACTTCCTGGCCACCCATAGCCTTTTTCAACTCCTTCCTAAAAGTCACGCAACACTCCTCCTTTTTCAGCTTCCACCATTTCGTCCTCTGTTCTGCCTTTACCCTCTTCATCCTTCTCACCACTAGAGTCTACACACCACCATCCTATGCTGTCTGGCTACACTCTCACCTACCACTGCTTTGCAGTCACTGACCTCCTTCAGATTACACCTTCTACACAAGATGTAGTCTACCTGTGTGCTCCTACCTCCACTCTTATAGGTCACCCTATGTTCCTGTCTCTTCAGGAAGAAAGTATTCAATACAGCCATTTCCATCCTTTTCGCGAAGTCGACCACCATCTGTCCTTCTGCGTTTCCTCTCCTGGATACCAAACTTGCCCATCATCTGTTTCCTGCACCAACATGTGCATTGAAGTCCACCATTGAAAGTCCACCATTGAAGTGCACCAATGACAACTCTCTCACTCTTGGGGATGTTCTGCATCACTACATCCAGGTCTGACCAGAATTTATCTTTCTCCTCCATCTCACATCCTACCTGTGGAGCATACCAACTAACAACATTGAACATCACACCTTTAATTTCTAGCTTCAGGCTCATAATTCTATCTGACACTCTTTTTACCTGCAGGACGTTGCTAGCAAACTCCTCCTTCAAAATCACCCCTACTCCATTTCTGTTTCTATCTACACTATGATAGAACAGCTTAAACCTTGCTCCTAGGCTTCTAGCCTTGCTACCTTTCCACTTGGTCTCCTGGACACACAATATGTCTACCTTCCTTCTCTGCATCATGTCAACTAATTATCTACCTTTTCCTGTCATAGTTTCAACATTTAAAGTCACAACTTCTAGTTCTAGACTCTTAGCATTCCTCATCCCTCTCCTCCTACGGACACACCTTCCTCCTCTCCTTCTTCGACCAACAGTTATCCAGTTTCCACCGGCACCCTGTCAGTGAACAGCACCGATGTTACTTTGCCGAAATCCTTTAAGGGACTTTGAGCAAATGAGACCACAAAAAAAATACAGAAACTAGACATATGGGTGATTATATATTGCAAACCAATTAACCTCCGCCGGTGGTTCCCAATTCTTTCATTTGACCAGAAGCCACGTACCCACTTCTCCAGCACACTAAAAAACAACCTTTTTTAAATCTTAATTAACGAGAAATATTGAACATAATTCATTGGTTCATTCATTTTACAGTAATTGTGTCAAAAATGTGTATTTTGCTAATTTCACATTTGCACTTTATCTATGTATGTCTTTTATTCCAGTGGGGCACTATGAAATCCATTTAATTTTTTTTTCCCAAATTCCATTTTTTTTAAATTTTTTACAATTCCGTTATTTACATTTTAGACTTTTTTTTTTTTTACCAGCATAGTGTGTGTGACTTTTTTGGTTAATGAATACAAGGTCTAATACCTAAATGCAAAAAAACGTGCATTTACTGATGCAATACATTAATGAACAATTTTGCCCAGTAATTGAGAAATAGATGTAGCTTGGCTAACTTTTCCAATGGGATGCACACATTGCTACAAATCCTTCAAACTGTAATGTTTGTGATTAAGGAAGATGTAGTCACCCAGGGTTTTCCAACTGCATATCTGAGATACTTGTAATGACACGCTTTAGTTTACAGTAATGAATGACAGTGGCAAACGGCGCTCTTATTTTGAAGGCCGGAATGACGTTCTGTGTGTACGAATGTCTTTTTACGGCAAATACGATATGGATGCAAAAATAAACGTGCTTCTTGTCTTTTTTCAGTCAGAACCTGCATTGTCATTGGGCATTGTAAAACTGTCTATGTTAAAGCTGTAAAAAATATACTCATCCAACTCGAGTCACACACACAACCGCACTATACTCCACAATACAAAAAGACATACAACCCACGATAAACCTAGTTTTTGGGGAAACCACACAAACAGTGACAGGTTTGCGGGGATTGGAGAACCATTGTAAATTAAATCTTCAAGATGAAACACTCTCAACACACAAATACTGTAATGATCAAACTTACTTATTTGTTCATATGCACACACAGCAATGAAAAACTTCACGCACCAATGACACCAGGAATGGTGCCAGGCATCACGTCCGCTCTATTATCCTCAATGCAGTGCTGCACATTGAGGTGTTGTGGTGCACTCTTAAATGTGTTTGGCGCTAATTGTTTTTCTTTTTGCGTACACCCTATGGCAGGGGTGCTCAATACGTCTATCGCGATCTCCCAGTCGATCGCACAGACATTGTGGGTCTATCGTGTGACATTCACGGCGTCCATGCGCTGAATCAAAACATGGCTGCAGGCCTCGTCCCCACCTCTGCTTTGCAAAGTCTGATATCAATCTAAATAAGGAAAATGATTGGGGACCGCTGATATAAGAAATTATAGGTCTGATTAAAAAAAATAATTACTTTATTAAAAAAAAAAAAAAAGAAATACGTCCACGTGATTGACAGTCACTGCTCATGCGGAAACACCGGCTCTATGTGCCGCAAAACTAACACGCTAGTAGCGAGTTACCTCCGTTTTTTCTCCTAAACTTAAGAAAGGGTATAACAATGAGTGGAGGAGCTGAACCAAGTAAGAAGAACAAAAACGTATCACTTTGGTTTAGAATGAGAGGAGGAATTGAGATAAGCGGCATCGAAGATGGATGGATGGGTTTTCCAAGTGCTTTTACCTCATCTGCTACACCGCAATCGCAACACCAAATAAGGGAAATGTGGAGCAGCATTTTTGGACATTTCATGGCAAATACGACACCAACTAAAACCCAGGTCATGACAAAAAATGAACATAGTTGTGTTATGTTTTGAAATATGGTTTCATGCGATTATGTATACTACAAAAACTTATATTGTACATATCAATATATTGCGATTTCTTTATAATTAAATATATGCGTTGTGTGATTGTAGACGTGGTAGATCTTTTTGAGTTTATCATTTTGTAAGTAGCTCGCAGGTTGAAAAAGTGGGAGCACGCCTGCACTATGGCATTTGGCGTACCCCACTTTGGGAACCCAGACTATAGAATGCTGGCAGAGCCTGCTTGCAGTGACTATGTAGTATCTATGTTAAATTGTAGCTCTTAGCGCGGGTGATGGACAAGAAGTAACATCACAACTAGTGCTTCAATGCTACTGACACTGTGGAGTGAATAAAAAAATATACTTTAGGAACACAGAAGTCACCCAGTGTAATACTAATCCAAAGGGACATGTGCATTACTGTACGCTAAGCGGAAAGTGCACGCAAACCAAGGCAAAATTGTGGCGACTGGAAAAAAAAACATGCTAATCCAGGTTTCACATTATCTAATTGCCCTGCCATGCATGTTTTTGGACAGTGGAGGAAAACTGGAAAAACAAACAAAAATGACATCATCATTGTAGTTCATTGTTGTTCATTGTCTGTGGGTGGGGTCTTACCACAGAGTTGTGCCTCCATGTGAGTATGGTGAGACTGTGTTGGTGCTCACTGAGCTGCTGCTTGATCTGAGGCCTCATGTGCTTCAGCTGACCCTCCAGTATGATGATGATGATGGGCTGCTTAGACAGCTCCAATAAGTGTTGGAGGCCATGCCTGGGAACACACACACACACACACACACACACACACACACACACACACACACATTGTGACACTTGCACTGTGCACTATAGTGTCAATAATGTTGCTGCTGCAAGTCTGACCTGAAGCAGCTGGAGGACCAGTCCTGTTCGAGGTAAGCGTGAGAAAGCAACACAATGAGACGACGAGAGCGGCTTATGTTCATTAGCAGTTCAGCAGATGGTTCTGGAAGCACATTTAGTTGTGTTACCATCAGGTAAGACACATGCAGAATGCAGTACAAAATATGCTACTGTATTGTCTCTGCTAATGTTTTCAGTGGCATGGCTTTTCTTGATTGTGTGAAAACCTCATGGTTATGCATTAATGCAAAGATATTGAATTCAAACTTAGGTGACAATTCACACTTTACATATATTAAAAAATTAAGCCAAATAACATAATTTAACAAAAAGCCTTTGGTAAACTGTATCCAATGTGTGTACGTCAATGCAAGGGGTAGAAGCTGCAATATCAAACCACGTCTTCCAGATTTCACATACAAGGAACACATTGAAACACATACTGTGTCTAATGATGATGAGTGAAGTCATATTATCTTCCTTGGATACAGTAGAAATTCTGTATCCACGTGTCTTTTGGTAATAATGAGACTCTCACCTACCACTGCTTTGCAGTCACTGACCTCTTTCAGGTTACACCTTCTACACAAGATGTAGTCCTGTGTGCTCCTACCTCCACTCTTGTAGGTCACCCTATGTTCCTGTCTCTTCTGGAAGAACGTATTCACTACAGCCATTTCCATTCTTTTTGTGAAGTCGACCACCATCTGTCCTTCTGCATTCCTCTCCTGGATACCAAGCTTCCCCATCACCTCATCATCTCTGTTTCCTGTACCAACATGTTCATTGAAGTCTGCACCAATGACAACTCTCTCACTTCTATGGATGTTCTGCATCACTTCATCCAGGTCTGACCAGAATTTACCTTTCTCCTTCATCTCACATCCTACCTGTGGAGCATACCCACTAACAACATTGAACATCACACCTTCAATTTCTAGCTTCAGGCTCATCATTCTATCTGACACTCTTTTTACCTGCAGGACGTTGCTAGCAAACTCCTCCTTCAAAATCACCCCTACTCCATTTCTCTTCCTATCTATACCATGATAGAACAGCTTGAACCCTGCTCCTAAGCGTCTAGCCTTGCTACCGTTCCACCTGGTCTCCTGGACACACAATATGTCTACCTTCCTTCTCTGCATCATGTAAACTAATTCTCTACCTTTTCCTGTCATAGTCCTGTCATATATATATATATATATGTGTGTATATATATATGTGTGTATATATATGTGTGTGTTTATATATGTGTATATATATATATATTTGTGTGTGTATATATGTATATGTGTGTATGTGTCATATATGTGTGTATATATATATCTGTGTGTATATATGTGCTTGTATGTATGTGTATGTATGTATGTGCGTCTATGTATGTATATGTGCGTCTATGTATGTATATGTGTGTATATGTGTGTATATGTGTGTATATGTATATATATGTATGTATATATATGTGTATATATGTATGTGTATATGTATGTGTATATGTATGTATATATATATATATTATTTTTACGTTTTTTTTTTTTTCTTTCTTTTCCTGTGTTTTTGCTCATTTTCCTCTGACTGTTCTGGTTGTTGCTGAAATTGTGATTATCATGGTTGTTTATAATATGCTTGAAATATGTTTGCGAGGTTCTTCTGCACCCTTTTTTATATGAAGTATATTCTTATTATAAGGTCTTCCTTGGCAAAGCAATTTTGCTCAGCACTTAAAAACAAAAAAAAGAAAAGGAAATTAGCTTCCTGATCCCAACCCAGGTTTCATGTGTAAACCAGGTGAAACTCGTGGTTTAGATCACGTGCCACTACACAGCCAATAGGAAGAGTACATTAGGTCTCTCCAGGTGCAGGTGGCCGACGACTGCGCAGTTGACTCTTTACTAGGTCGATACACTTTTACTAAAACCCCAAAGAAGACCAACATAAGTTTATGGGCTAGAATACAGACTTTCACCCGCCTAAAGAGGACTGTGCTGCTGACGAAATGGCAGCCATTGCTGTCGCTCTTATTTTTGTGAGCTCGTCTTTCTGGAGCAACTCTCTTCTCGCTGTTGGTAAGAATGCAGAAAATCACAATTTCTTTACTTAGTTTTACATCTACAGATCTTGTGGAGAAAATGTTAATGCACAACTTAAAACAATACATTGTTTATGTCTCTAGTTGTCATTAAAAGTCAAATTTAAAAAAGTGTCATCAGGCGAGCCGGTCAGCGAGCGCGAGGTCAAACGACCGGTCTCGTGATGTTGCCTGGCAACACCTGGACCTGATCAGGACTTTGGACTTGTATGAGTGATATTTATGGCGACATTTAAAAAACTAGAAAAGAGCTGAAAACGAAGAAACATCTAAGAAGAATTTGAAGGGGACAGTTGTGGCGTTTTGGGCACATGACGCAACGTAGCCTGTCAAACAGGTCCAGAATCAGCGACACAGTAAAGTTGCTCGTGTGCGGACATTTCTATTAATGTTTTGCCAGTCTATTTGTGATTGCCTGCCAATGTATACTCAAACTGACACACATGAGACCCTCATGCAGTATACTGTCACGCTTTGATAAGCTACTAATCAAATGATAAAGTTGATGAGTCCACAGTCTGTTGCTTCTTTGTGTGTTTGATTGGACAAGATAATGTTTCTGTTGAACCTTACAGGTCAATCCCAATTCTTCTTGGAATTTTCTAAATAATTATTCCCATATGAAAGGAATTTCCATATGTAATCATAAAAACATAATCAATTCCAGTGTCAAAATCATCATAAAACCTGGACTGGCAATGTTTTAAGTAGCATATTAAACCATATTTAAAATATGTTTAAAATATTGAAAAATATGTGTACAAATATTATAAAACTAATTAGAACTGACTTCAATCTTAGTCTAACAATGATAAAATTGTGTTGCCCCATTTTCTTAACAGTTCAGAAATCTGTAAAAAGATGGCAAGCACTGTACATTGTTCTGTTTTATTTACAGCTTGTTCTTATTAGGGTGCTTGTTCTCATGTTAATCGATTTTGAGTGAGAGGTCCACTGATTTGTCTGATGTGCTATGGAGGGTATATGATTGCTTGGTTGATTTCTGTGGTATTGCTATTTGCAAAATGTCCCATGATGCTTGTTTATGCGTAATTTTAGAGTTACTGAATGAAATATTTTTGTAGTGTTTACATTTTCAGGGATCACTGTTTTTGTAACAATAATTTTGCTTGATGTTAATATACTATCATTCTCACAGTCATTGTGTAACCCCACTGTGTTTGAATTTTAAGCTCAAGCATGTGTTGATGATGGCCACTTTGTGGAGCACGTAGTATACGAAGGGCAGCAGGATCCTCCATACCGGCTGAACTGCTCTGTGGAGTCAGCTCAATATGCCCAGGATGACAACCAGCCCCACGTGGCTTGGCTGAAGAACTGTCAGCAGCTGGACACCCAACAGGGAACTGCCTACCTGCACTTTGTAAGCATCACTTTGGGAGATGCAGGAAATTACACCTGTCTGCAACCAGGCAACACCACAGCCTCGTTCACTGTGCACCTCATAGTTAAAGGTAAATTACCTCACATATGATGCTGAGTAGTGTATCTAAAAACTTACTATTTTCTCAGTCATTTTCTGTCATGCCACTCCAGGCCAACTATTTTAGAAGCACTTTCCTACAGGAAGGGAAGAAGTGCACGTGCATAGAGCAGGGCTGTCAAGCTTGTTTTTGTTGGGGGCCACATCGCAGATATGACTGCCTTCAGGGGGCCACTTGTAATTGTCTTATAACTATGAATGTAAATATTAATATAACTTCGTGATACACAATTGCCTATGCACTTAATTATGATGTTATTAAACAAATTGATAGGTAACTTGCTTTGAAGTGACGTGAGAATGTAAAGGCAAAAGGCAGACATTCAAGTATTTATTTTTCCATTCCATTCCATTTTCTTCCGCTTATCCGGGTGCGGGTCATGGAGGCAGCAGTTTAAGTAGGGAAGTCAAGACTTCTCGGTCTCCGGCGACCTCTTCCAGCTCCACCGGGAGGACACCAGGGGGTTCCCAGCTGTGAGACATAGTCCCTCCAGCGTGTCTTAGGTCTTCCCCGGTGCCTTCTTCCGGCTGGGCATGCCCGAAACACCTCACCAGGGAGCCGCCCGGGAGGCATCCGGACTAGCTGCCTGAGCCACCTCAACTGGCTCCTCTCGATGTGAAGGAGCAGCGGCTCTACTCTGAGCTCCTCCCGGATGGCCGAGCTCCTCACCCTATCTCTTAGGGTGAGTCCAGCCACTCTACGGAGGGAACTAATTTCTGCCGCTTGTATCCGCGATCTCGTTCTTTCGCTCATGACCCATAACTCATGACCATAGGTGAGGATGGGAACGTAGATCGATCGGTAAACAGAGAGCTTTGCCTTCCGGCTCAGCTCTCTCTTCACCACGACGGTCCGGTACAGCGACCGCATTACTGCGGATGCTGCTCCGATCCGTCTGTCGATCTCACGCTCCAACCTTCCCTCACTCGTGAACAAGAACCCGAGATACTTGAACTCCTCCACCTGAGGCAAGACCTCACTCCCAACCCGGAGGGTACAGTCCACCCGTTTCCGACTGAGAACCATGGCCTCGGATTTGGAGGTGCTGAGTCTCATCCCAGAAGCTTCACACTCAGCTGCAAACCGCTCCAGTAAACGCTGAAGGTCACAGCCTGATGAGGCCATAAGGACCACATCGTCTGCAAATAGCAGAGACGAGATCCTAAGGTCACCAAGCTGGACTCCCTCAACACCTTGACTGCGCCTAGAAATTCTGTCCATGAAGATTATGAACAGAATCGGTGACAAAGGGCAGCCTTGGCGGAGGCCAACGTTCACCGGAAACAAGCTCGACTTACTGCTGGCAATGCGAACCAGGCTCCTGCTTCGATTGTACAAGGACCGAATGGCACGTAGAAGCGGACCATCAATCCCGTACTCCCGGAGCACCCCCCACAGGACACCACGAGGGACACGGTCGAATGCCTTTTCCAGGTCCACAAAGCACATGTAGACTGGTTGGGCAAACTCCCACATACCCTCGAGTACCCTTGCAAGGGTGTAGAGCTGGTCCAGTGTTCCGCGACCGGGACGAAAACCACATTGCAGCTCCTCTAACCGAGGTTCGACTAACGGTCGTACCCTTCTCTCCAGCACCCTGGAGTAGACTTTCCCAGGAAGGCTGAGGAGTGTGATCCCCCTATAGTTGGAACACACCCTCCGGTCACCCTTTTTAAAAATGGGGACCACCACCCCGGTCTGCCAGTCCAGAGGTACTGTTCCTGACTTCCATGCAATGTTGTAGAGGCGTGTCAACCAACACAGTCCTCCAACATCCAGAGCCTTGAGAAATTCTGAGCGGAACTCGTCTACCCCCGGAGCCTTGCCACTGGGGAGTGATTTGACTACCCCAATTACCTCAGCCACGGTGATAGAACTGTCCACGTACGTATCCTCAGACTCTGCTTCCTCTATGGAAGGCATGTCAGTGGGATTGAGAAGGGCCTCGAAGTATTCCTTCCACCGACCAACTATATCCACAGTCGTGGTCAGCAAGCCCCCGTCCGCACTGTAAACAGTGTGAACTGGGGGCTGCTTCCCCTTTCTGAGGTGTCGGACGGTTTGCCAGAACCTCTTCGAGGCCGACCGAAAGTCGTGCTCCATAGCCTCACCGAACTCCTCCCACACCCGAGTTTTTTTCCACCACGACTGGCACCGACCACCTTGCGGCCGCAACTACAACTGACTGCCTCAGCAATGGAGGCACGGAATACGGCCCATTCGGACTCAATATCCCGGTCCTCCCTCGAGATGCAGGCGAAGCTCTGCCGGAGATGAGAGTTGAAGACTCGACAAACGGGAGACTCTGCCAGACGTTTCCAGCACACCCTCACTACGTGTTTGGGTCTACCAGGTCTGTCCGGCATCCTTCTCCGCCATCTAATCCAACTCATCACCAGGTGGTGGTCAGTTGACAGCTCAGCCCCTCTCTTCACCCGTGTGTCCAGAACATGCGGACGCAGGTCTGATGATACGACCACAAAGTCGATCATAGACCTGTGACCTAGGGTGTGTCCTGGTGCCAAGTGCACTTATGGACATCCTTATGTTTGAACATGGTGTTTGTTATGGACAAACTGTAATTCGCACAGAACTCCAACAACAACACACCACACGGGTTCAGGTCAGGTCAGTTCCTCCCAACCACGCCCCTCCAAGTCACACTGTCATTGCCCACATGGGCGTTGAAGTCTCCCAGTAGAACTATGGAGTCACCAGCTGGGGTGCTCTCCAGAACCCCTGTGATAGACTCCAAGAAGGCTGGGTACTCTGAACTTCCGTTTGGCGCGTACCCACAAACCACAGTCAGGACCCTTTCCCCAGCCCTAAGGCGTATGGAAATAACCCTCTCGTTCACTTGGGATGACTCCAACACAGAGGCACCAAGCCAGGGGGCTAATTAGGCCCACACCAGCTCGCCGCCTCTCCCCTGCAGCAACTCCAGAGAAGAACAAGGTCCAGCCCCTCTCAAGGAATTTGGTTCCAGAGCCCAAACTGTGGGTTGAGGTGAGTCCGACTATATCTAGTCGGAATGTCTCTGCCTCTTCCACAAGCTCGGGCTCCTTCCCCACCAGAGAAGTGACATTCCATGTCCAATGTTTTTTCATAACAAAAAATGCTTGGAATTCCTTGTTGCATGATGAGATATTAAATATTAGAAGAACTGAACACAGCACAAATTTTCAGTCAAAATGAAAGAATAAACATCTATAAGGAAAAAGGTGATGTGCATTGCTGACACACATTATTACTAGGCTTTCATGGGCCACATTGAATGATGTGGTGGGTCACTTCTGACCCCCAGGTCGTGAGTTTGACACCCATGGTGTAGAGTGAACACTTATAGTGGCCATGTGTTTTTCCATAGCATCCATGTGCTCCCAAGCTCCAGAATTCAAATCTAATGAAGTTGAGAACGAACTCTTCGAGACGGTTGGGTCCACTGTGAATCTGAATTGCACTGCTTTGCTCTCATGGGATCCAACAGACAAGCAATGTGACGCCACGCTGCAGTGGGCAAAGGATGGTCACAGTCTCAGCAACAGCTCCCTGCTTTTGCAATACACCTCCTCATGGTAATATTTTTGCTATTCAGATTTATGCAAGCATTTGTCTGAGGCAAATGTAAAAGTATGTTCATATTAGGTTTCTTGCTGCGGGTCAGTTGATGGTGAGCAGCGTACTGGTGATCAGTCTTCAGAAGTTGGAAGATTTTGGAGCATACAGCTGTACAGTGCGGAACTCTTCCTCTGACTTCAACCTGCATTCAAGTGGAACTATTGTGTATGTATATCCACAACGTGTTTTTACTCAAAACAAAGCTATGCATCACACAGCACTTGGTTTTAGGTCATAATTCTACAAAGTGTCAGCTGCCCTTTCCTAATGTCAGGCAATGTAGGAGTCAGTTTCTGTAACAGCAACAATGTTTTTTTAATATTTGGGTTAATTAACTGAAAAAGGGACACAATCTTGGAAACCCAACTGGAAACAACAGCCGTAGTAATTAGTAATTAACATATTGTTAAATGACTCACAACGAAGTAATATTATCTTTTCAAAGGAAGCGTATTTGATACAGCTTGTGAGCAGCATTTGCCGGTGAGGTTAATGTTGATGGGATGCCAAAATAATAACTTTGAAAGTTGTGCCTTAATTGCAGCACAGGGTCAAAAGTTTAGGTCACAACTTCTCAAACGTTTGACTGGTACTTTAATGTTAGGAGACAAAAATGTGATGCTACAAACATTTTAAGAGGATATTTTCTTTTTTCTTTATCCAAGCATTAATGTAAAGTTTGTTTTTTAATTCTGTAGTGGTTGGTCAGGCCCAAATCACACTTTTGCTGTCACTGCGGCCTTCATTCTCCTTATTCTGCTGGCTGTGGCTGCTCTTATCTACACTAAGTGTCATCTGAACATCAAACTGTGGTACCAAAACTATTATGGAGACTACGAGATAAACGGTGAGAGTTCTGCTGAAAGGATTAAAATACTGAGGCGTGTCTATATGTGAGGATGTAAACATTAACTTTGTGTGTTTTTGATAGATGGGAAGTTGTATGACGCCTACATCTCCTATGTGAACAATGACTACGACAGGAAGTTTATCAACTTCATTCTCAAACCTCACCTGGAGAATAAATTTGCTTATAAGGTGCAACTTAGCGATAATGACATCCTGCCTGGCTCAGGTAATATTGTATTCTTTACATCATATCACCTGTAGTATGCTGATTGCAAGGGATAAATGTACATAAAAACACTGTCTCGATTTCTCACTTTATGTCTCATTATTACCAAAAGACACGTGGATACAGAATTTCTACTGTATCCAAGGAAGATAATATGACTTCACTCATCATCATTAGACACAGTATGTGTTTCAATGTGTTCCTTGTATGTGAAATCTGGAAGACGTGGTTTGATATTGCAGCTTCTACCCCTTGCAATGACGTACACACATTGGATACAGTTTACCAAAGGCTTTTTGTTAAATTAAGTTATTTGGCTTAATTTTTTAATATATGTAAAGTGTGAATTGTCACCTAAGTTTCAATTCAATATCTTTGCATTAATGCATAACCATGAGGTTTTCACACAATCAAGAAAAGCCAAGCCACTGAAAACATTAGCAGAGACAATACAGTAGCATATTTTGTACTGCATTCTGCATGTGTCTTACCTGATGGTAACACAACTAAATGTGCTTCCAGAACCATCTGCTGAACTGCTAATGAACATAAGCCGCTCTCGTCGTCTCATTGTGTTGCTTTCTCACGCTTACCTCGAACAGGACTGGTGCTCCAGCTGCTTCAGGTCAGACTTGCAGCAGCAACATTATTGACACTATAGTGCACAGTGCAAGTGTCACAATGTGTGTGTGTGTGTGTGTGTGTGTGTGTGTGTGTGTGTGTGTGTGTTCCCAGGCATGGCCTCCAACACTTATTGGAGCTGTCTAAGCAGCCCATCATCATCATCATACTGGAGGGTCAGCTGAAGCACATGAGGCCTCAGATCAAGCAGCAGCTCAGTGAGCACCAACACAGTCTCACCATACTCACATGGAGGCACAACTCTGTGGTAAGACCCCACCCACAGACAATGAACAACAATGAACTACAATGATGATGTCATTTTTGTTTGTTTTTCCAGTTTTCCTCCACTGTCCAAAAACATGCATGGCAGGGCAATTAGATAATGTGAAACCTGGATTAGCATGTTTTTTTTCCGTTGCCACAATTTTGCCTTGGTTTGCGTGCATTTTCCGCTTAGCGTACAGTAATGCACATGTCCCTTTGGGTTATTATTACACTGGGTGACTTCTGTGTTCCTAAAGTATATTTTTGTATTCGCTCCACAGTGTCAGTAGCACTGAAGCACTCCCAATCCATGGTTCTACCACCGCCATGCTTGACAGTAGACAAGACATAATTATCTTGCGTTGACAGCCATTTCCACAATTAGTGTATTGAGTCATTTTCAATGCATGATGAATCTATACTGCTACACCTAAAGTATATCCAAGTTTCATTTTTATAGTATTGTCTGAGAATGTAATATCTGTGTGGCGGAGTGTACTCATTTTTGTGAAATATTGTACAGATAATTTAAAACAGAGGCCCACAAACATCGCACCACAGCTAGGTAACGGTCTGTGGGTGGAGCCGATCTGGTATTTCTTATTATTTGTAACTAGTGGTCGAAACATAATTGCATGGGCTGAAAGTGAACAAGGAAAGGTGCTTTCCATTTATCACTTGCAGTCCTCCCACATCCACTTTCCCTTGGCTCTGCAAGTGGCCTCTGCGTGATGTCAGCAATGAAGTGAACGAGGGCAACTCAATCTGCTATTAAATGCAGACTTTGTTTAGCTAGCCATTAAGATGCTAACAAGGAAGGATATTTTGTGATTTAAAAAAAATCATGAATTCCAACATGTACTGTGAGACTTTAACTGTGTGTTCAGTTGTTCTCAGTGGATAGTAAACATATTTTGCTTTAACGCTGTACAGTGACTACTCTCAGATATACTCTCTACGGCAGTGGTTCCCAAACTCTTTAGAGTCGCATATATGTCCCTCAGACATATGATCTGAATCCATGTACCTTGCTCCTCCATACTTAAAAAAAAAAACTTTTTTATGTTAATTTGTTTGAAATATTCAGCATAATGAATTTTGCAGTAATTCTGGGTCAAAAATGTTAATTTTGATAAGGTTTCACTTGAGCACTGATACATAGATAAGTAATCATCTTACATATCTTTTATTCCAGTCTGATGATGGCATCTGGGCCGCACGGTGATCGAGTGGTTAGCATGTTGGCCACACAGTCAGGAGATCTGGGTCACCTAGATTCAAATCTCTCCTTTGCATCTCTGTGTGGAGTACATACAACCAATGATAAAGCCTCATTTTTAGGGGAATCCCCACCACAGGGATTTCATTGCTGTGCTGTGCGTGGATTGGAAATGGTTACAAATTAAATCTTCAACTCTTAATGCACAAAATAATCATCAAACTTATTTATTCCATCCAGTATCTATGCCACTTATCTTCACTTGGATCGCGGGAGTGTGCTGGAGCCAAACCAAACATATGTATTTGTTCATTAAATGCACACAGAGCAATGAACAACTTTATGCTCATTCTGCCGTGAAGCATTCACGCCCACTTGTAATTGTAAGTGTTAGGCGCTAATTGTTTTTTATTTTTATTCACGTAACACCATAATAGTTGGCATAACCCTGGGGGTACGCGTACCCCACTTTGGGTTATCTAGGCTTTACGGTATTGCCTCTTGAGAAGATATACTGAAATGGTTGCTGAAATGTGAGTGGTATGCTAAGCGGTAAAAATGAATGAATCTATAACTTTTGTCCTGGCTGTTGTTTGGTGTCATTAGACTCCCTCCTCCGTCTTCTGGAAGATGCTCAGTTTAGCGATGCCTCGCCAGGTGATTTTCCATAGTGTGTCTGCAGGAGACCCCCAGACGACCCTACAGGATGACAAAGACCCCATGCTGACCCTTGAACCTGACTATCTGGACTGTCACTCTGACACAGACCCCGCTGGAGACTTGGGTAAGCAAGAGTCTCAAGAAAGGTGGCAACACTTTATATTGAGTTTATATTGTTTTTATAAGATACACAGATTAATGTTTACATTTACAGCTGGTGGTGTGCCTTGGGATTTTGGGAATGGAAAAAGTGTGCCTTGGCTCAAAAGAGGTTGAAAAATACTGCTCTAGCAGTTTACATCTTCAAGCTTCAAATGGGAAACTCTTCTCAATGCAAATAAATGTTTAACTTACAAAACGGCAACCTACTGCACACAAGGAGACTAAGTTTTATTACGAGAAATTATTGAAGTTAGAGCTCTGCATTTATTTCCCTGAGAATAAAGCGCAATATGAATCAAACGTTCATCAACCACAATATTATGTACACCTGCACATTATGAGCTGTATCCAAAATTCTGCCTTTATAAAGATAAGTGTTTGAATTGTCTTTATTTTGAGCTTCATATCTTTTAAAGCAGAATATTGGCTACAGCTCTTATATTGAATTAAATTGTGCAGAGGTACTTAATGAAAAGGCCAATCAGAATCAGAAAAACTTTATTGCCATTGTAAGTGAACAATTCACAAACTAGGAACTTTCTTTGGCGACACAGTGCAACGTAGAATTCTAAGTAAACATAGAGCATTAAATAAACATAGAACTAACTAAACATAGAACCTGAGTAAAAAGGTGAAATCACTGATAAGTAAAGGCATGAGGGTGTTTTTAGTGCAGGTATTATAAGGTGCCCAAAATACTGGTTATAAAGTGAGCGTAGTGCAAATGTTATAAAGTGTTCATGAGTTCAACAGCAGCAGGAAAGAAACTGTTCTTGTGGCGAGAGGTTCTGGTCCAAATGGACCGTAACCTTCTGCCAGAGGGGAGTGGCTCAAATAGGCAATGTCCAGGGTGGGAAGGGTCAGCAAGTATCCGGCCTGCTTGCCCCCGAGTTCTGGAGACGTACAGGTCCTGGAGAGATGGAAGGCTGCAGCCGATCACTTTTTCGGCGGAGCGCACGATGCGCTGCAGTCTGTGTTTGTCCCTGGCAGTGGCCCCAGCAAACCACATTGTGATGGAGGAGGTGAGGATGGATTCAATAATGGCCGTGTAGAATTGCACCATCGTCTGGACAGGCAGCTTGGCTTTCCTCAGCTGCCTCAGGAAGTACATCCTCTGCTGAGCCTTCTTGATGATGGAGCTGATGGTCTGCTCCCACTTGAGGTCGTGGGTGATGTTAGTGCCCAGGAAGCGGAAGGAGTCCACAGTTGTGATGGGAGAGTCTGTCAAGACGAGGGGGGGCAGGGGGGCTTTGACTTTTCTGAAGCCCACGATCATCTCCACTGTCTTCTGAGCATTGAGCTCCAGGTTGTTGCAGCTGCACCACGACACCAGCCGGTCCACCTCCTTCCTGTAAGCAGACTCATTACCGTCTGAAATGAGCCCGATGAGGGTGGTGTCATCCGCCAACTTAATCAGTTTCACCGAGTCGTGGCCGGAGGTGCAGCTGTTGGTGTACAGGGAGAAGAGCAGGGGGGAAAGTACACAGCTCTGTGGGGATCCCGTGCTGATAGTCCGAGTGTCCGAGACATTCTTCCCCAGCCGCACGCGCTGTTTCCGGTCCGTCAGGAAGTCAGTGATCCACCTGCAGGTGGAGTCAGGCACGTTGAGCTGGGCGAGCTTGTCCTGGAGCAGAGCTGGGAGGATGGTGTTGAATGCAGAGCTGAAGTCCACAAACAGGATCCTGGCGTAGGTTCCTGGGGAGTCCAGATGCTGCAAGATGTAGTGGAGGGCCAGATTGATGGCGTCATCTACAGACCGGTTCGCTCTGTAGGCGAACTGCAGAGGGTCCAGGAGCGGGGAGGTAAAGGACTTGAGATGAGGCAGAACTAGGAGCTCAAATGACTTCATGACCACAGATGTCAGTGCCACAGGTCTGTAGTCGTTGAGTCCAGTGATCCTGGGCTTCTTGGGGACGGGAACAATGGTGGACAGCCTGAAGCAGGCTGGGACATGGCATGACTCCAAAGAGATGTTGAAGATGTCCGTGAAGACAGGCGCCAATGAGCATATGTAACACTTTTAGCATAGAGTAATGTCCAGTAAATAAAATTATACATTTTAGTATTACATAAAAATAACATTGAATTGATTTTACAAGCCTCATAAAAATAAGGCTGTGTAATCCCTTGTGTTTTATGGGCTTGCAGGTATACGTCTTCCAATGTACAAAGCAATGACCTCTAAGGCTCCCATGCTGCCAGTTGCTGACATCACCGTGCGGGAACTGAAAGCCTCTGACATGGACGTGTCAGACCTGGGATCACGCAACTATGGAGTTCGCTCAGACTTTTACTGCCTGGTCACTAAGGAGGACATTTGAGCCCAGAGTCTAGTCCTTCTTCTGAAGAGCAGCCAGAGATTTAATGTTTATTTACAGTATGTGTTAAATCAAAATGAGAGGAGTACTTTGTGGAGTATTTTGTTTTTTGTTCAAAGTTATTAAGTACATATAACATTTTCAGATGATTTATCATTTACATTCTAGTACTTGTTTTGGCCGATGTTGTATAATGCCCAGCAGAGGGCAGACAAGTGACAGATCAGATGAAAATATTGACAGCAGTTAAAGTTCAGAAGTCAAATTTGAGGTACTGGAACATGACTGCAGGGACCAAGGTGACAGTTGCTGACATTCCTTTTTGACAAACACTATATTAAACCTTGTGGGACCCACACAATTAAGACAGTTAGGTGGAATAGGTGGTTATTTGGCTGCTGATCTTTGCTCTCATGGAGTCATTATGAGCTGCAGCGAAATGGGAGGCTACAGAAGGGTGCAGCAAGGGAAGGGCTGGAATTGTTCCTGTCTGAGCAGGAGCAAGTATGTAAACAGGGAGTGGTCGACATTTCAGCATTTTAGTGTTAGCCTGTTACAGCCGCTGAAAATACATACACGTTAGATCTGTTTCTTTATTCAATCAGAGGATAAAGCATCATGAATATGACATACACTAAGAAAAAACAAACAAAGCTTTTTTTAAATACAACATTGAAGCATTACTTTCAAATAATGCATGCCATTGACACAAAATCTAACTTCTAGTGGAAAACTAAATTATGACATGGACCACTAACAAAAATAACTGACTATATAAACACAACAACACTAGTTAGAATGCATTCTTTCACCACTGGTTTCATAATCACACACACACACACACACACACACACGCGCGCGCACACATACACACTTTCTCTACAGGTACAGCCTTTTTCCAAATTGAAAGTGTCATATTAAAAAGGAATAAAACAAAACACTTCATACATGACTTAAAAAGAAATAACAGCTTTGAAGGCACACCAATACCCGATTACAAACACAAATCTCCATGAGGATTACATCCAGTCACCGGTACATTGGCTTTTTTTTTTTTACTCATTGCTAAACATTATTATTGCTGTAAGCTACAGTGTATAAAACTTAGTATGTTTAAGTAGAACAAAAGGTAATATATACAAAGATGCTGTGTAAGTACGACCTCAATTTCTATGATAATGTTTATTTACACAGCAGGAACACGGTCATCTGCTTGTACAAAAACATCCCTGATGACACGCTAACAACACCGAAGCACAGTGCTCCCATTTTTGGTTAGCGACAGACTTGCTCACAACGCTTTTCCACTTTCACATCTATTGAGCATTATCAGCACACACATTCTAGCAGATAAAAAAACAGAGCCAGGGTTATCTTGGAATGGCTTAAACAAGGTAGTCAGTCATCGAGTGAAGACTTCTTCCGTCAATTGCTGGTGGAGTGCAGGACTGATCAAACTTGTACGAGAGGTTGCCTTGATTCTAGATGGTCATGTCTGCAAAGTCTGATCTTGTAAACCCTTTCTGTAATATGGACATAAGAGTGCACATCTAAACAAAGAGATTGAACACAAGTGATTCAAGTAGCCAAATATGACACCACAAAATCTGGTGTGAGTGCTCCAATACCAAGTTTCTTCTTGAAAAAAAAATCTATGAACTCCTGCAAACTTTCAACACCAAGGCAACACAGATTGTGTTTAATTATAAAGTGCACGCATTTTGCACCCTGTCAGGACTTGTGCATAAAGGCCTGAGTGGAACGTTGCACCCTTGGGTGAGGCAAGCTGTAAGCTGTAGAATATGGCCAACCGATCGAGACGTGCGTGTGTGTATACAGTATGCGCTGATGATGTATGCTTTTGTGCAATGAACAGGAGAATTTCAGAGAATGTACAGTATACCTGTCACTAACTTTGGCCAAATTGGGGCCCAAAGCAGCAATCTAATTTAAGGCCTCCACCTCACTTTTTTACCCATCATACCAGGGCCACCCTGGCCAAATTGGGGCCAGTGGCAGAATTTTATTTGGAGCCCCATCTCAACCCCCTATATTTTATTTGAACCTGATTTAAGAAATTCACTTGTTCTGTTGCATGCTGTCAATCATTGTGGGAAAGAATGCAATGCTTTTTTCCCCCCCAACTCTCTTGCGTTGGTCTGATTTGGTGCTCTACACATTCTTTGTACATTTAACGAGAATGCACCCCTTGTGCAAAATGTGGCCCCTTGTAGATCATAAGATCCCATGCACAGTGCGTGTTCTGTGTGTAGGGAGGGGCATCTCTGTTCCATACTCAAGCATGCATTCACGCACTGTATAGCCACAAAAAAGCACGGGATTCCATTAGAGAAATTCTAAGTGTTAGTTGACTTATTGGGACTTCCTGAGCAACGTTTTGAAGTCAAGTGAGAGTGTGCTCATGAAAAAGGTCGATATTATGTCAATCATAAATAAACATTATATTCAGCGTTCTGTGTTTCTGTACCTGCTTGTAGTCTTTGTGCAGTTTCTTGTACTGGAACATGTTGCTGAGCACTGTGGCGGCTGCTTTGGATGCTTTTATCTTTCCGGAACTAAAACAATGATAAAAAGAAGCCCCGTGATGCACCATTACTTGTCTATCCTGCCATTCTTATAAGCCATAAGTTACACGCCTCGCCTCACCTGCAGTCATGCAAATTCTTAATGCCCACCAGTTTGGGCAGGCCATCAAAGAAGCACACGTCTCTGGCGGCGACAGAGCTGGATGTCACTAAATTATTGAGGATTCCACAAATGTTGACCACCACGTCGCTAGAGGGCTCCTTCTGGTGGCCGTCGGACGGCAGCTTGGCCACCAGGTTGTTGACCACCTTTGTGGCTACACAAAAAAAAAAATTGGAAGAACAGGAATTGTTTGCTGAGCAGGTTTCCAGATATAATTTAGGTCACTTCCTCAAACTAAAGCATTAGCCATACAACACCATCTAGATTAGCGATTAAAGGAATTGTCACATTCTTGCTGTCCAGCTGCACCATGTACAGTATCTACAAACGTGCAATTTGTTTTTATTTGTTGAAATTTTGCCTTGGCTTGCGTTTACCCGCTTGTTTATCATCCAAAATATCGTACGTTAAAGACAAGGCTGCCAAGACTGTCGCATTTCAGAGGTATGTAAACAATAGTATGCATGACGCGCATTGCTAAGTAGTGGTGCGGAACCACCCCCACTGTTTCCCGCATCCAGAAAGCAGTTGTGGCGGTTCCGCAACAGTAGGCATTACCCTTAGCTTCATTAATTCCATTACTTGCAAAGGACCTACTTGAGAATTCCCCCTGAGTTGTTACAAGAAGTGGTGGAAATATGGTTGTCCATTTTTTTTTGTCCAAGGGTGTCCACCACAGGTAAAATGATGTAACATGTTCACTTCTCCATTTCTTATGTCATGTTTGTGGCATTGTTGCAGCCTATCCCAGCTGACTTTGGAAGAGAGTCAGGGTAAACCCTGGACTGGTCGCCAGATGTCAATCGCAGACCACTTATATTCTTATTATATTTTCTTTGGATCATATTTCTGTATTAACTTTTGCAATAAGCATGTGAATTGAAATATTTTTAAAATCTGAAATCATCTTAAAATGTGTTTATCAATAGATTAGAGTGATAGAGGTAAAGCAAACAAAGATAAAATAGACACTCCCGTACAATTATTAAGCGGTTAAAAAAAGCCACACCCATGTAATTCTTATCCTTGGCATGACGTGACAGATTTCGCAGGAAGCCCGTGATGGAACGGAGCTCGAGGTCGTTGTTGGTGCGCAACAGGTCTAGCAGAACAGGCAACATTCGCTCCTGGTCCATGGCCACGCGACTCAGCACTCCTGCCCACTGCAGGAATGTAGGAGACAATTCAACTCAATGAGTCAAAGCGGGGTTGTTTAGATTCAAGAGGTCTAAGGTTGATGTAAGATATACAACGCTGACCCTCTTGTCACCAGCCGTGATGTTCTGCAGCGCTCCTGCTGCTGCCTCACGAGTGGTGGAGTTGATCTCGCACATCTGCAGGACCCGGTTGTAGATGCCCACAATTTGTGGGTGCCACAGCCACTCCATCCCCTTTGGCACCCGAGCCACCTCGGTGAAAGTGGAGACATCCTGGTTCATGCTCTGTGAGGGCAGGAAAGACACAGACTGTGTTCATGATCACTGGAGACTTTGCATTAAGGGTAAGGGGACTATATTCAGACTGAAAAGATAAAACAAAAGTAAAATTTGGGTGGGCGTGGCAATCAATATGACTATTAAAATGTTTTATTTTATTATTTATATATATAGTTCCTCAAACGTTCCTCAATGCAGCTATATTTTGCTATATGCCTTCAAATTACAACATCTTTTGTTTGTACTGATTTTCTTCCAGGAAAAATCAAGAATTAAACTTTTTTTTTTTTTACAGAATTTTTGCACGATTAATTTAAACTCATAAAATTCTGACTTTTTTCTGTTAATGTTCTGACTTTATTCAAGCACCTTCATAAGCCACCACTCCAGCAGTCAGTCAGCAATGTTTTTCAGAGCAGTGACTGAATGGATAAATAAATGGAGTTCATTTTTTTAGTGTGTGTCTCAGGGGTGCAACGCAGTCAGTCTCTAGTTTGCCATTCAAAGAGCTTAGTAGGGGTGGCTGGGACATGCTAATTTTTTATTAGCCTATGGGGCACACCACTGGTTACATTGGATCCTTGCGTCAAAAAAGCTGAAAGGAAATGTTCATGTGTGCATACATTTTTGGCCTTCCTGCTCTGAGGTGTAAAGCAGCCAATGGCCTCTCCCTTCCCAGAGTCCTCAGATCGGCTCGGCCCTTCAAGGCGAAGCAGAGCCGATGGCGGTATCTCGCTGTAGAGCTGGTAGGAAAGGTTCCTCAAGACACACACTGCATTTTCCACCCCCTGAAGTGAAAAACACACATGTGCCAATTAATGCACACAATGTTAAGGAGAAGGTATTGGAAAAACTGCTCTAAGCTCATATAGTCTCACCTTGTCCTCTGCCTTGTTCTCATCTAATGAGGCTCTGATGTAGCTAACCAAAGAGTCCACCAGGCCTTGGGTTTGCCTCATCTGCTGACGAGTCTTCTCATTCACTGAGCTCAGATTCCTTCAAAACGTGTGAGACGGACCATAATGTCAGGATCCATTCAATTCTTAAATGTCCTTCTTCCTGCATACCTTGCAGTAACTATTGCAGATATGTATTTCCTTCTTCCTCATCCTATTGTTTATTCATCTTTGGTTTATTTTTATTATTATTATATTATTATTTTAAGCACACACCCAAGTAAACTGCTATTTTTCTTTGAATTCTGGATCACAATTAACACAAAGCGCTTAGAATAGTTTGCACAGCTCAACTGATTTTGGAGCCAAATGTGTACATTGTAAAACACACATTGTATTAGGACCACATTATAAAGTTGCAAGAATATAAAAGTATGATATTACAGTTGTAATTGTATGAGTTTAAGCTGTCACATAACCAAATTTCTTTGTTGTTAAAAGAAGAGTTAAGTATATCAGATAGAGCAGTTTTGTCTCTAGAATTGTGATGACAGTCTGAGTTACACTTCAAGACAAGTATATTATGAAAATCTTCAAATTTGAAGCAATTGTGTATGCTTGTCAATTTGTGACATTTTCTAAGAAACAGCATTGACGTGGGAAATCACCCTTTGTGTTGGGTTTGATGGTCAAATCAGTGCCGTTTACCTGGTGAATTTGTGGCTGGTTTTGTAAACATGTTTCCTTTTTACTGTGGTCCTAATACCTACACATATACAGTAAGGTCTGGCTTCTAAAAAATCCCCATATATTTTTTATTTACACTTTGTTTGCACACAAGCGCAGCAGAAATAAAGCTTCAGTCAATTGTCTAGAGTTGTTCATGTCATGGTGTTTTAGGAAAAGTATGATGAAACAGAAATGCATATGCATTGGAACAAAGGAGTGTGATGTAAATAAACAAAAACGGGCAGATGAGGGAGGAGCACCTGAGGCAGCCGGTGGTGTTGTAGAAGATTTCAGCCTCGGAAGCCGACTGTCTGATGCCCTCTGATTCGTCGCTGCCTGACAGAGGAATGAGGATCCTGTCGGTCAGATCGGGAAGAATCTCTCGGGCCAGCTTCTCTTTCAAGGTGTCTTTGGATGAAAGGTTCCACAAGATACCTGCACACACGCAAATATGCTAATGAAGTGCCTTGCTTATTGCAGTTAACTGGTTACAGACCTGCCCACAATAAGTAGGAAATTCAAATATTAATTAATTTCACAAATTACAAATCTAATGTTTTCTTATTTATGGAATAGAAAACATGTTTACAATCTTATATACAATTTTTAACATTATTAGAGTCCTCAAGACATCGAATAACACCCATATAGTCACCTTTACATTTGTATTACCCAGTATAGTTTATATACTCTGATAAAATAAGACATATTTACATTATTTTACATATCTAAATAAGATTCTTACATACATACTGTACATGCAGTGGTGTGAAAAACTATTTGGCCCCTTCCTGACTCAAATCTACCTGGTCCTGACCCGAGTTCAATTTCTGTAGCCACCCCCAGGCCTGATTACTGCCACACTTGTTTCAATCAAGAAATCCCTTTAACAGGAGCTACCTGACACAGAGAAGTAGACCAAACGCACCTCAAAAGCTAGACATCATGCCAAGATCCAAAGAAATTCAGGAACAAATGAGAACAAAAGTAATTGAGATCTATCAGTCTGGTAAAGGTTATAAAGCCATTTCGAAAGCTTTGGGACTCTAGCGAACCACAGTAAGAGCCATTATCCACAAATGCCAAAAACATGGAACAGTGGTGAACCTTCCCAGGAGTGGCCAACCGCCCAAAATTACCCCAAGAGCGCAGAGACAACTCATCCGAGAGGTCACAAAAGACCCCAGGGCAACATCTAAAGAACTGCAGGCCTTACTTACCTCAATTAAGGTCAATGTTCATTTTGGGAAAATATCTTGTGGACTGACGAGACAAAAGTTGAACTTTTTGGAAAGTGCGTGTCCCGTTACATCTGGCGTAAAAGTAACACAGCATTTCATAAAAAGAACATCATACCAACAGTAAAATATGGTGGTGGTAGTGTGATGGTCTGGAGTTGTTTTGATGCTTCAAGACCTGGAAGGCTTGCTGTGATAGATGGAAGCATGAATTCTACTGCCTACCAAAAAATCCTGAAGGAGAATGTCCGGCCATCTGTTCGTCAACTCAAGCTAAAGCCATCTTGGGTGCTGCAGCAGGACAATGACCCAAAACACACCAGCAAATCCACCACTGAATGGCTGAAGAAAAACAAAATGAAGACTTTGAAGTGGCCTAGTCAAAGTCCTGACCTGAATCCCATTGAGATGCTGTGTCATGACCTTAAGATGGCGGTTCATGCTAGAAAACCCTCAAATAAAGCGAAATTACAACAATTCTGCAAAGATGAGTGGGCCAAAATTCCTCCAGAGCGCTGTAAAAGACTTGTTGCAAGTTATCGCAAACGTTTGATTGCAGTTATTGCTGCTAAGGGTGGCCCAACCAGTTATTAGGTTTTTACTGCATTTTGTGTTTGCCTCTGTTATCTTTGACTAATATTAAAATGTGCTTGATGATCAGAAACATTTTGTGTGACAAACATGCAAAAGAATAAAAAGTCAGGAAGGGGGAAAATCGTCCCCCCCCCCCCACTGTATGTACGTGGACAGTTCTATCACCGTGGCTGAGGTAATTGGGGTAGTTAAAACACTACCCAATGGCAAGGCTCCGGGGGTAGACAAGTTGCGCCCTGAATTCCTCAAGGCTCTGGATGTTCGGGGACTGTCTTGGTTGATACGCCTCTACAACATTGCATGGTCGGGAACAGTACTTCTGGACTGGCAGACCGGGGTGGTGGTCCCCATTTTTAAAAAGTGTGATTGGAGGGTGTGTTCCAACTATAGGGGGATCACACTCCTCAGCCTCCCTGGGAAACTTTACTCCAGGGTGCTGGAGAGAAGGGCACGACCGTTAGTCGAACCTCGGTTACAGGAGTTACAATGTGGTTTTCGTCAGGGTCGCGGAACACCTGACCAGCTCTACACCCTTGTAAGGGTACTGGAGGGTATGTGGGAGTTTGCCCAACTGGTCTACATGTGCTTTGTAGACTTGGAAAAGGCATTCGACCGTGTCCTTCGTGGTGTCCTGTGGGGGGTGCTCCAGGAGTACGGGATTGGTGGCCCGCTACTACGTCCCATTCTCCTTGTACAATCAAAGCCGTAGCCTGGTTCGCATTACCAGCAGTAAGTCGAGCTTGTTTCCGGTGAACGTTGGCCTCCGCTAAGGCTGCCCTTTGTCACCGATTCTGTTCATAATGTTCATGGATAGAATTTCTAGGCGCAGTCAAGGCAGTGAGGGAGTCCAGCTTGATGACCTTAGGATCTCGTCTCTGCTATTTGCAGACGATGTGGTCCTTATGGCCTCATCACGCTGTGACCTTCAGGTGGAGCAGTTCGCAGCTGAGTGTGAAGCTTCTGGGATGAGACTCAGCACCTCCAAATCCAAGGCCATGGTTCTCAGTCGGAAACGGGTGGACTGTACCCTACGGGTTGGGAGTGAGGTCTTGCCTCAGGTGGAGGAGTTCAAGTATCTCGGGGTCTTGTTCACAAGTGAGGGACGGTTGGAGAGTGAGGTCAACAGGCGGATCGGTGCAGCGTGAGCTGTAATGCGGTCGCTGTACCGGACCGTCGCGGTGTAGCGAGAGCTGAGCCGGAAGGCAAAGCTCTCTGTTTTCCGATCGATCTATGTTCCCACCCTCACCTCTGCCATCCGGGAGGAGCTCAGAGTAGAGCCGCTGCCCCTTCACATTGAGAGGAGCCAGTTGAGGTGGGTCGGGCATCTCGTCCGGATGCCTCCCGGGCGCCTCCCTGGTGGGGTGTTTCGGGGCATGCCCAGCCGGGTGAAGGCCCCGTGGAAGGCCTAGGACACGCTGGAGGGACTATGTCTCACAGCTGGCGTGGGAACGCCTTGGTATCCTCCCGGTGGAGCTGGAAGAGGTCGCCGGAGACCGGGAAGTCTGGACTTCCCTACTGAGACTGCTGGGCCCGCGACCCCGACCCGAATAAGCAGAAGAAATGTAGCCATTTGTATGCTTGAAAATGATTAATTTTAGCCAAGACTAAAGTACAATTTGCTTAAATATGCATTTTACTTCCTAATAAAAAGTCATATTGAACCACAATATCGCTGTCATTTGTTAATTACATTTTAAAACCACCATACAGTGGCAACACGATGGGACAGCTTTACAGGAGTATAAGGAGAATAAGAATTAGAGAGACAAGGTTGCATCTGAAAGTCTTCTCTCAAGTTCATTTGAACTTGGGAGGAGAAAAGGCAAAAAACAAACTGAGCTGTGCATGTCGTGTCACGTTCTCATTTTTAAGACTGAAAATTCCTACCGGTGATGTTTTTCTGGAGCTCGTCATCTGGCTCCTTAAGTGCCTCCACTAGCTGGGGGATGCCACCCTCCTCTATCAGGGCCACCTTGTTCTCCATGTTCTCATAGATGAGGTTGCGCATGGCACCAGTGGCATAGCGCTGCACTTCCTGGTTTTCAGCATTGAACAGTTTCACCAGCTCACTGATGCCCTTGCACTGACGCACCTTGAGGTAGGGACAAAAAAAATGTGTCGCTTATGGATTTGACATGAATTTCAGTTTAAATGAGCAGATATGTGACTTCCACTTTATAGAAATTAAATACTGGCTTTTCATAGTTTAAAAGTTTTTCACATCATTATACAGTATCTGTTTATAGTATATAAACAATTACCTGGGGAACAATTTAATTGGTACTATTTAATAGTGTGCATAATAGGACACAAACTTTAAAAGAACAGTTTAAAATACAAAAATACAGTGGTTTTCAAACTGGGGAGTGCGCTCCCTAGAAGGGCCCGGCATTATGACGGGGGGCGCCGGGCTACCACAAACACTTTTCATTACCATATTTTTCGGCAGGGGGTGCTGAAAATCATTTTATCTCCAAAAGGGGGGCGCTGCAAAAACATTTAATAATTAGGTAGGCTAGGAGGCTCTGCACTATGAAATCACAGGAGTGCCAAAATTAAAAGGAAATACACAAATATAAAAAGAATCAACAATGCAAAAATATACAAATGTAGTCATATTCCTTTTCCATTTTGTCATTGCATTTTCTCTACTGTGATTGTGACTTTGTTTTTTACATTTTGTTGTTGATTTTCTTGTTTTGTCTTTGACTTTTCCGTTTGTTTTTACTCTCCTTTCAATTTTGGCACTCCTGTGATTCAATACTGTACTAAAAAGAAGGACTGGTACTGTACTAGTTGTCATAGGCTTGACTGGAAGAGCATTTTCCAATCACAAGCTTTTTACATCATCCGCTTCCTGAAATGGAAGAAACCAGATCTGAGCACTAAACAAGAAGCTAGAAATAGCTAAAGTTCCTGGCCAAAAAGTGAGCTGGTAAAACCCGAAAGCAGTGCATGTCCTATGCATGACTTTTAAGGTTCACGTTCCTCAGGTGCTGAGAAAGGAGCCCGTGTCGTACCTCATGTTTGGCATCGCTGTCATTGTAACACTCATGCTGAATGTAAGCTGCACCCAAGACTTGGAAATTGGGGTCTGGTTCTCTCAGGTACTGTACAGCTGTGGCCATGTCCAAAGAGGTGATCCTGTTTAAGGAGTACATTTTCTTTCAACAAGAGAGACGGAATACAATTTCAAGGGAAAATGGCATCTAATACAATGGTAGGACCCTATGAAATCACTGTTATTTTTTTCCAAATTCAATTTTATTTTAGTAGAATTCAGTTTTTTATATTTTACACTTATTTTTACCAGCATAGTGTGTGTGCCTTTCGGGTTTGTGAATAAAAGGTCTGTTAATTAAGTGAAAAAAAAACTTACATTTACTGATGCAATCTATCAATGGACAATTTAGCCCAGTAATTGAGAAATCATGTAACCTGGATGCTAACTTTTCTAATGGGATGTCAGCCTCTGCACACATTACTAGAAAATCTTCAACAAACTCTAATGTCCGAGCTTGTGATTAAGAAAGATGTAGTCACTTATGCAATTCCAACTACATATTTAAGATATTTTTATGACACGCTTACTTTGTTTACAGTTAGACATGTGATTTGAAGACTTATTTTGAAGACCGGAAGGATGTTCTGTGTGTGAGTATGTCCCTTTACGGCTAAGACCAGCAAATGAACCTCCTCGTCTTTTTTCTCTCAGAACCCACACGTCGTCATCGGGCATTGTACAACACTCCTTACAATAACGCGGTAAAACACAACACGGTGAAAATGTACTCATCCACCCCGAGTCGCGCACACAACCGCGCTAGCATGCTATCTTCCATTCATCGAGCTAGCGGAAGAGAAGCTAAGAGGAGGTTCCACCACCTTTCGTTTATCGTCCTTTCAACTTTGGAGCGGGCAGTTTAGTGTTTGTAATGAGATTCCTCCGTGGTTTAGCCGTCCGCCGGTATATCATTCCAAACAAGAACGTTCCTTCTCACGATGACAGCATTTCATTCACAAGATGTCAATTTCCGCGCTTAACAGTCAATTCCGTTTTTATTGGCCAATTCCGAGATTCCGGTAACGTGGAAATTACAGGGCCGTACATTACACTGAATATTTTAGCATACAGTGGTGTGAAAAACTATTTGCCCCCTTCCTGACTTTTTATTTTTTTGCATGTTTGTCACACAAAATGTTTCTGATCAAACAGCAGTAAACACAAAATGCAGTTTTTGAATGAATGTTTTTTTTTATTTAGGGAGAAAAAAAAATCCAAACCCGCATAGCCCTGTGTGAAAAAGTAATTGCCCCCGCACCTAATAACTGGTTGGGCCACCCTTAGCAGCAATAACTGCAATCAAACGTTTGCGATACCTTGCAACAAGTCTTTTACAGCGCTCTGGAGGAATTTTGGTTATGGAATTAAGGTCATGCCACATCATCTCAATGCGATTCAGGTCAGGACTTTGACTAAGCCACTCCAAAGTCTTCATTTTGTTTTTCTTCAGCCATTCAGAGGTGGATTTGCTGGTGTGTTTTGGGTCATTGTCCTGCTGCAGCACCCAAGATGGCTTTAGCTTGAGTTGACAAACAGATGGCCGGACATTCTCCTTCAGGATGTTTTGGTAGACAGTAGAATTCATGCTTCCATCTATCATAGCAAGCTTTCCAGGTCCTGAAGCAGCAAAACAACCCCAGACCATCACACTACCACCACCATATTTTACTGTTGGTATGATGTTCTTTTTATGAAATGCTGTGTTACTTTTACGCCGGCTGTAACGGGACACGCACTTTCCAAAAAGTTCAACTTTTGTCTTGTCAGTCCACTAGATATTTTCTCAAAAGTCTTGGCAGTCATCATTTTGTGTTCAATTATATTTCTTTGACTAATAGTTAACTATTTTTTATGAGCAGAAACATTTAAGTGCGACAAAAAGTCAGGAAGGGGGCAAATCGTTTTTCACATTACTGTATGTATATTGGCTAGCATATTGAGCGGATGCAATAATACAATGTTATGCCAATTTTATTATCTGCATTTATCTATTCCTTAAACAATGTTGATGTTAGATTTACCCGTGTACTTATTGTTTACTCATTATTATTTTATTATTTAATTAAGTAGGATGAGCGGCATAGAAAATTGATGGTATCGTTTAAATACATCTTCTGCATATTTATTCTGGACAATGGTTTTGTTAACTTTATGTATTATTTACTGTATATTACTGAATAAACTATCTACAAACTTAACTACACATCACATTCACTACATTTGAACTACACATTGTTATCATTTTTCACTTCCTATTATAACAACTAGTAAACTGGTACATATTGAACAATGAGGGTGAACAATTTATCCTTAATTGCTGAGGCACAGAGATGGGGATCTTTCTACTCCTTTGTGGACAACTTGAATTGTGCAACTGTAAATGTGACATTTTTAGTAATAATAATTATAATACATTTTATTTGTTAGGCGCCTTTCAAGGCACTCAAGGTCGCCTTAGAGAGAAATACAATAAAACAGTTAAAAACATAAAATACAATTAGAAAAATAGGGTGATAAAAAGACAGTTATGGTAACAGTGCATAAGCTTTTCTAAACAGATGAGTTTTGAGTTTGGTTTTGAAGTGTGGGAGAGAGTCAAGAGTTGCGGAGGTCAGAGGGGAGGGTGTTCCAGAGCTGGGGGGGCAGAGTGACTGAAAGCTCTACTCCCCATGGTGACGAGGTGGGCTGGGGGGACAGTGAGCTGGAGAGAGGAGGAGGAGCGAAGTGACCGGGCGGGTTTATCAATATGAAGGAGGTCGGTCAGGTATGGGGGGGGGGCGAGGTGGTGTATGGCTTTGAATGTGAGCAGAAGGATTTTGTAGTGGATGCGTTGTGTGATGCGGAGCCAGTGGAGCTGTCGTAGGACTGGTGAGATGTGGTTTATGGATGGTGTGTTTGTGATGATGCGAGCGGCGGAGATTTGTACCTGTTGAAGTTCATGGAGTATTTTTTAGGGGAGACCAAACAAGAGAGAGTTGCAGTAATGGAGGCGGGAGGTGACGAGGCTATGAACAAGAACGGCAGTGGAATGAGGAGTGAGAGAGGGATGGAGACGGTGGACGTTACAAAGGTGAAAGTAGGCGGAGCGAGTGATGCTGTTGATGTGGGACGTGAAGGAGAGATTGCTGTTGAGGATGACACCCAGACTCTTTACCTGAGGGGAGGGGAAGATGGCGGAGCTGTCAGGTGAAAGAGATAAATTGTTGATTTTATTAAGGGTGGATTTAGTGCCAACAAGTAGACGTTCTGTTTTATTGCTATTTTGTTTGAGAAAGTTTGAGGTGAACCAGAATTTTATTGCAGTGAGACAGCTGTCAGGGAGGAGGGTTGGAGAGTGGAGTTGGGTTTGCTGGAGATATAGAGCTGGGTGTCATCCGCGTAGCAGTGGAAGTGGATAGAGTGCTTTCTGAAAATGTGACCAAGGGGAAGCAGGTAGATTATGAACAGTAGGGTGACCTTGTTATGTTCAAAATAATACCCATCCATTTTCTATGCCGCTTATCCTTTTAGTAGGGTAGCAGGGGTATGCTGGAGCCTATCCCATATGTTTGAAATAATAAAACAATGACCATTACCATGAGAACTGAACCTAACAGTGGCACAAAATAGTTGAAACACAAAGAGTTCTAACTTAATGTTGAGTTTAATTTAAACTGCAGCCACATTAATCACACAAAGATAATGTGTTAGATGAATTGCCACTAAATCTCACAGATGTGTGGAAATCCAACCGCGTAACCACTTGCCAAGTTGAATGTGTGAAACGAGAGGCCTGAAAATGAGCTGCCACACCCGAAACCAGTCCTACAGTTATGAAGGCTGGTCACAATCCATTGCGGTTACTGTTTTCTCGTACGCACGCACACACGCACACACACACACACAATCTCTCCCTCTCTGGATGTTCTACAACATGCTAGTATTCTACGCTCTGACAAATCCTCTAATAAAATGACTATTCATCAACTAGGCCCTCACAACAAATGAAAGTTTATCATCATAATAAATAAATAATGATCTTACCCACTGAGGTTTCCCATGCTTCCGATCCGCATCTGCCCGTTGAATATGTCAGCCCCTCGTCCCACACTCTGCATGCTTTTGACTGACATGGTCCGGGAAATGGTACCATGACGCTGCTGCATGGCCTGCAAGTTCCCCTGAGAAGATGAGGACACTCCTGGCCCTATAAAGCCCATGTCCACTTTGTCCACTCCACCTGCATATATGCCGGACCCACTAGACATCTGACGCTGTAGAGTCCCCGACACAGAGCCCATGCTCATCCGATTTCGGTTGTTAATCCTGTTGAGGGTGCGATACGCAGGGCCTTTGAAGGATTGCTGGACCACCTCCACCTGTCCCCCTGTCATTCCTGTGCCACGTGAGATAGTGCCGCTGTGTGATCGGGACATGGGCGCCTGATAGGTCATGGAGCCTCCGCCTTGCCTCATCTGGCTGGTGTAGCCATTGGTCTGAACATATTGGCGGTTGAAGGTGGCATCGCGGTCGGATATCAAGCTGGCAGCATCACTGCCATCCACCATCCAGGAATTCGCAGGCAGTGTCTGCTGTCTCATCGCATGCATGGAGACAAGGTCTGGTTCCATGCAGATCTGGTTCCGGTTCCCTTTGTAGCTTCCCATTTGGACGTCTTCTCTGTAATAACCGCCACCACCTCCAACTCCTCCGCCACCAACACTGATCCTATGAAGCTGGGCCATGTCTGGGCCAGTTGAGAGAGTGCTATACCCGGAGGACCTCTGTGATATCTGTGGAGTCTGGAATGATAGAGGGAGTCAGTGTTACACTTAAATGTGGAGGGAGTGTTACTTCATATGACGTGCGGGAGAATGTTTGTGTGTCACTCAGTGCTCGGTAACAGTGGCAATATCCTAATATGATAACAGACATGACAGCCAGTGGTCATTAATTAAGCCGTTATACATAAGTTGAGGATGAGAGCTGTATATAGTTGCAGTACACAGCTGTCTAAAAGGTCACATCAGCAGGTTATAAATCCTGACATCTGTGGCACAAATTCAGTGAGCTGCTGCTGAAATACTAAAATGTTGGAATCTAGAGGGTGGACTTGAAATCCCTGAGCTAATCCCTTCACAGCAGACTGTGAAATACCACAAAGGCCAGTGGGGGGTACTCTCACACATTAAGATGTACTGGTCACAATTCAGGTGAATACAAGCAAAAACTGAAAGCTAATGGGGTTGTACTCACCATCATTTTAGAGCCTGTATACATGTAGGATGACTTGGAGCTGTAACCTGGGTTGTAGGTCTGATACTTCAAAGTGGAAGACCCACCGTAGTCTGCAGTTGAGCAGATACAACAGGGACATATTTTTACTTTGATATCACACTCAGGATACATAGTTATTTTTAACTGCCTCTGACATGCCTCATAAATCTTTAATCAAAACATTTTAGAACGTTAAGAGGGGAAAATGTGTATGTAGAACCAGAAATGTCACAGTTCTATCAGAAATACATTTCTTATTTAAAATGGAAAAAAGCTCACAGCGCATGTATACAAGACATTTTAGTGAGTAAAAAGTTGTGAAAGACAACAGATCACAGTATGATAAGGACAGGAGAATTACCACACAGGTCAAAATAGAAAAAACACAAACACAACTGGAGGCTTTTCCCAAAAAATGCTCTCCCACGTGTTGAACTTTCCGTCATTATTGCTATTTGTTTGAATTTTCATTGTTTTACAAGGGCGTCTGTTTATGAAACCTTACTCAGCGTCTGACTGTGTTGTTGAAGAGGTCAAATGTGGATGCATGCATTTTTGAAATATTTGTGTATGTGTAATGTCCAGACTCTTCACACAGTGTAATGAAAAAAGTTGTATCAAAAATTCCTGCCTTACAAAAACATTAATCTCCTAGTTTGACAATGAAAAAGACATATAAAACCAATATAGTAATAGAAAATAAGCCATTTAAGACATAATTGAAACATGTTTAATAAATGTGGTCTGGATGTGTGGACAGGGGCGTATTTAGTCAATTGGGGGCCCAATGCAAACGCAGCTGCACCCTTGTACTGTTGTACAAATGTTTTTAATGTTAATTTTTTTTTTTTTTTTTTACAAAAGGTGAGTTTGTAATGTAGGCTGCTTTTTCCTGCTTTTGAAATCTGTTATGTCATCTTAAGTTGCTAGTTACATTACCATGTTATATACCCACCTCATAATCAATTTGAAATATTTATGTTTAGCATAAACAAGTATATGTCAAATTTGATGAATATGCATATTTTCTTTTTACTAATAGGCTGTATTCAACACAAAACAGCACAATGTATTCATATATTTTTGCAAAACTGAGAGTTGAAGTCACAAAAGTCAAACCCTTGATTTGTAGTTTTTTTCTTTTTCTTAAAAAAACATGACAGCTCAGAGTCACTGTTGGTGTGCGATATATATAACATCATATCAAAAACAAAACAATCACTATGAATATAATAAGGCTAACCTTCCTCCGAGAGGATTCAAATGTGCATGTGGAGACTAAGGTGTATTATCGCTCCTTGACATTTACATCTGAAACAAAAAACACTTCCACAGCTGTCTCAGCTGACAGCAGCAGTGGGTAACAATAACCCAATTCAAATGTATGGGTTAAGACAACGTAACTAGTGATGGAAATTCCGGGCCTTTTTAGAAAGCCGGTTGTTTTGGCTCCGCTCATTACAATGACTTCTGAGTGGCTTCTCAGATTTTTTGTTGTCTTCCATACATCCATTTTTGTTGTCACTTATCCAGGCTCATGGTCGTATCCAGGAGCCTATCCCAGTTGACTTCGGGCAAGAGGTGGGGTACACCCTGGACTGGTTGTCATTGTCAGGGCACATATAAACAAACAATATTTCATACTCACGTTTTACCTATTGTATGGACAATTTAGCGTCACCAATTAACCTAACATGAAATTAAGATAACATTTGAACCCCGATTTTTCAGATATTCCAACTGTGTTGCCAACATGCTAACCACTCGGCCACCGTGCTGACGTTTTCCTAAATTAATTTATTAGCAAATTATGTGTATTGTGTAAAAAAAAAAAAGATGACTCAAAAGAAATGTATGATCTCAAACGTTTACAATTTAAAATTGATTGATTTAAATCCTCAATGAACAACTACAAAAATATAAAATAATATTATAAAATACAAGCTCCATCCCAATAGACAAGGTGAAATCTCTGAATGCAACTATTGAAATCAGAGGCACTCATGGATGAAGACATTTTTGAATCACCAACAGTTTAAGCAAAGGCCTTTCTTTCCCAGCCTGAGAGTCCTCACCTCAACCCCATCAAATTGGGATGAAGTGTAATAGGTATTGTGAAGCAGCAGGCCCTTTCTGTCTGGTCAAACACCTGTGATCTCTGACCTCACAAACATTTCCACAGTCACACTTCAAACCAACATTACTCCATACAGTCCAGACTCTAAAGTCAAACCAATTTGGGATTCAACCAAAATTCTACTTTTTTAAAAAGCACATTCCGATATTTTATTTTATTTTACAACAAGTACAGCAGGCCGCACGGTGGATGAGTGGTTAGCACATTGGCCACACAGTCGGGAGATCTGGAAGACCTGGGTTCAAATCTCCGTTGGGCATCTCTGTGTGGAGTTTGCATGTTCTCCCCGTGCGTGTGTGGGTTTTCTCCGGGTACGCCGGTTTCCTCCCACATTCCAAAAACATGCATGTCAGGTTAATTGGCGATTCTAAAATTGTCCATCGGTATAAATGTGATTGTGAATGTTTGTTTGTCTATATGTGCCCTGCGATTGACTGGCGACCAGTCCAGGGTGTACCCCGCCTCTCGCCCAAAGCCAGCTGGGATAGGCTCCAGCATCCCCGTGACCCTAATGAGGATAAGCGGTACAGAAAATGAATGAATGATTGACTGAACAAGTACAGCAATTAAGAATGTTAAACTATTCATTAAAACATTACCTGTTGAAATGACAAAGGACAGTTTGACACTGGAACAGATTCTTTCTATTTTTCTTTTCTTCTATGGGAAAAATGAGATGAATTGCATTTTACTTTTTTCTCTCTACTTTTGCTTTCTGTAGCGTGTAATGGTCACATGCCTCACTAGTTTTGTCATAAAAGTTTACCTTTTGGACAAATTGAAACCCATTAAAAGCCAACAGAGAGAACCTCATTACACATTCAATGTATTGTTAAGTCATCTAGGCATTTGCAACATTTTCATGCTATTGCACTTTACATGAAAATCAGAAAGTCAAATCTTGAGTCATAACACACAAGTTATTATCCTGCCGCAGAGTCACTACGCCGAGACCTTTTTACGCCGTCTTGATTCTGTTATCACTCTTTGGCAGTAGCCGAGAGCATAACTTGCAATTCTCTGCCAAAATACCAGTGGCAATGTAAAACTGTGTGTGCAACCAGAACTCTTGTTGACTAGCTATTTAGCTTTCTGTGTAGTAGTAGTGAGCAATGGAAACTATATCTTGTTTTCTTTTTAAATTATTATAAATGATATAATATTCTCATATTTTCAATTTTGGTATTTTTTTTCAATTTGCTTCATTGTTTCTTATCTTTTGGCAGATTTAAGAATAGTGCTTCAAGGAAAAAACAGGAATTTTAACATATCGGAAATCATGCACTAAAAAAAAGTAGACCAATCAAAGCGCTGCAGGTATTTTGGCAGTGCACATCAAACTCTGACGCAGGGTTTGTAGGGGGAAGAGCAAGACCACGTGGTTTATGTGGGCGCCATGACATATTAAGACTTAAAGTCTGTGCTTCTCTTGTCTAAAGTAATAGGCTCACTTTATGCATCAAATTCTACTTCTCCGTGTCTTGTTCAAACTCGTCCTATATAAGCAAATTGAACTTTGGACTATCGTCATGCTTCATTTGTAGAGAACACACGTATACACACACAGGCAAACACATGACAAACCGGTCTGTACAGAGAGGAATGACTGATTCCTCACCCCCTGGCAACGCCCCAGCACACCGACACCACACACACAAAACACACCCAGGCACTCTTCTTTTTTCTTGTAAATCCTACGCCCCATCAACATTGTGATTTTGCATGACGTGTTTTCTGTAGATGCAACACAGGAGGGCTTTTCTTTCAAATTCCTTTTTTAAACACTCTCTCTTTATCGTAATGGGAGTCGTCTAGATGTGCTGACTCTTCTAGAGGTTGCAAAAAGGGAGTGTAATACTGATGTGACAAATGTGCAACTGGAAGTGTTAAGGATCAAGGCTTAAAGACTACTTTAAACCAGTCAACGGTATAAAAGAGGCAGCAGGCTGCAAAAGCTGCTGCATTACAGCTATTAAAGAAAAAACATATAGTGAACAAAGTAGGCTGACAATAAAACACATTATACAGTAATTTCCTGGGGGTTTAGTGAAAAACTAAAACAATCTTCAACTACCATTGAACATTCCATCATTTATACGGGTCACATAAGATAACTAGAGGTCACTCACTTAAAACAAATATTGACACGATGTGAAAGAAAGAAAGTCCTTTTAAGCATAACTCTTTTGAGGGCCGTCAAATTTGACCTTTCACTTCCCTTTTGGAAAACCATCGCTTACGTAACCATCCCAAGCCTTGCTTGTGTGGTCATGCACAAGCTTCTTGACAACAGGACGCTCGTTAACAAACAAACCAAGGCAACATCTGGTTCTCACAGCGGAGTCACCTTGCAGGTATCTTTCCAACCTTCGCCTCTAGTGGCTGACTATAGCAGAAACTCAACCCCACGCACATAGAAAGGCTTGCACTTCAGTCTGCTATCACTGTTCATGAAAGCAACACTTGTTGGAGCTTGTTACACATTAACCCTTTTCCATGTGATGGCTGCAAACTCAGGTTGGTCTGTTAGGAACTTACAGACATGCTGAATGGACACATTGCATTATTAGTGGATGAAGTTGCATGTGGACAACAACAAGCAATTCCAAAAATCCTAAAATCTGAACCGCTATTCTATTGGTCTACGTTATTTAAGGACATTTGCAGTTTTATTTCTAATCAACAAAAGGTAGTTTCAGTCATACACAAACGATCAGACAACCTCACAAAGTACGAAGTAACTGAAATAATTAGCTTTGGTTGGAGTGGAATAGTCAGTGTTCAGTGTTGTAATGTCTATGAAAATAAGCAATGCTTCTTTATCAGGGCTTTATAAAAATTGTGTAATATGGAATGTCCTGTGTTTGCTGCTGTTTTTTTTAAACTTACAGTTACTTAAGTTCAAGTTTCTTTTTTCATGGTTTTTATTGGTTTTTTTTCCTGACCAGTCTATGGTATACGCCACCTCCTGCCCAAAGATAGCTAGAAAGCTCCAGCTCACCTGTGACCCTAATAAGCCATGATAAGCAGTAAAGTGGGTGGATGTTTGTGATATGATTGCTCCACACCTTTGTGGAGGGGTGAAGCATAAGCGAGGAAAGCCTCCATTTTATTTTCGAGCGACTTTGGATAAAGATGCATAGCCAGGATTTAATTTTTTCCCCACTTTTGTCAACATACCATCATGTTCTGCATATTTTTCAAAATGTCCTTAATTTCCCAGTGAGTAATACATAAATCCTATTAAATACTAATATGAAGAATGACATTTAGACAGGAAGATGTACGTATTGAAGCATGTGTGCAATGTGGTGCCATCTTTGTAGTTGACTTGTTGATTAAAATGTCTACTGTGACGTCATCCGACCAAAGAAAAGGTGGAATCGATGGCCATTTAATTGCGCCACCTGTTGCTAACCTATGTTAGTTTACGAATGCCACCAGTGACTGACCACTGGCTAAAATAGTAAATAAATAAAGAAAACTAAGACGGTGCACTTCGACAAGAACGTGTCGTTGAGGTAAGACAAAAGGTTAAAGTGAGAAGGACTAGTTGATTACCTGACATGGCGCTGGCAGAAGTGGAACCGTTGTGACGCGGAAGTGTGGACTTCTCGGCTAGCCGCATTTGAACCTGCTGCTGGACCCGCCGGACCCTGGACACCTCGTCCGAGCCCGAGACGCCGCTCCCGAGCTGGATTTCGGACGGGAGGCCATAGGTGGTGACCGTGTTGTTGGGCTGTAAAGCGGAAAGAAACACAGTCTCTGAAGCCGCGGCGCTCATCGTGGACAAAACGGAAAAGCGAGGGGGAAAAAGGCACGAGCCAAGTAGCGTCTCTCCCGGCGTACGTTGACGAGCGTGTGTTGGACGCGCACTGAGGCTCTCCAAATGTTCAGAGGTGCTGTTTGGAAGGGGCGGAGCTTCGACACTCCATAACAGTATACCTGACACGCTCAGGTGGGCTCTGCTCTTACGTAACGACACTTTCTTTGCCTCGCTTCATTACATTTTACTACTAACATAATAAAAGAAAGCATTGGGTACACTACTTAATGCAGTCTGGACGTTTCCTTTCGACACTACGTGAACATCGAGCTCTTTTAGCCCTTTATAATACTTTCCTTTGGAAATGTTACCCCCAACCCATATAATCCTTCCTTATTCTATGTCACTTGTTCCCATTAGGGTTGCATATGGGCTGGAGCCTATTCCAGCAGTGGGCACGAGGTGGGGTACACCCTGGTCTGATCACCAGTCAATCACATGACACATAGACATATAGACAAACAACACGCTTTTCCTTTCTCCCACAGTCTAAAACATGCAAATTTGGTTAACGCAGTGATTCTCATTTATTGTCTGTCATGACCCCCCAAAACAAACAAAATGGTGTCACCTGATAGGCTCCAGCTTGCACGTGACAATAATGAGGACAAGGGGTAAAGAAAAAGGATGGATGGCTAGTAAGCCCTTCCCCAAAAAAATACTAATCCTAATAATCATCCATCCATTTTCTATACCGCTTATCCTCATTAGGGTCGTGGGTATGCTGGAGCCTATCCCAACTGGCTTTGGGCAGGAGGCGGGGTACACCCTGGACTGGTCGCCAGTCAATCGCAGGGAACATAAAGACAAACAACCATTCACACTCACATTCATACCGATGGACAATTTAGAGTCGCCAATTAACCTAACATGCATGTTTTTGGAATGTGGGAAGAAACCGGAGTACCCGGAGAAAATCCATGCACGCACGGACGCACGCACGGGGAGAACATGCAAACTCCACACAGAGATACCCAACGGAAATTCTAACCCAGAACCTCCTGACTGTGAGGCCAACATGCTACTCGTTCAGCTACCGTGCGGTATCTTAATAATCACAAAAATGAAAAAATCTGGATATTCTGGACTATTAACTGTAAATATAGTGTATCACTAATCCAGTGGTTCTCAATTATTTTTTGTCATGCCCCCCAGAAATGTTTGCATCCCCCCACCTCCCAAAATGCTATTGATAAACTGATAATATCTATTTATTTGTTTGTAATGTACAGACTGAACTCAAAACTGAAACCAGGGAAAATGCAACAAAATGGAGAGCTGTGAAGCATATAGTAAATTCTATATATAAACTATATAGATTTCTATATTCTATATATAAACTATATAATATAGTATATTCACGAGTGAAATTGCATGTTGAGTACGATAAATTTGTACATGCTGGCAGGTCTGCACTAACATTGAAAGTACTCCCTGCCTCTCGTGACCCCCCAGGGAGCCCGCCCCACTATTTGAGAAGCACTGCAAAAACGTGAGTTATAGACTCGGGTATACATACTTAAAGTAGTCATTGTACAGCTTGAAAACAGCTTGGTGTACAGCTTTATTTGTTTTGGTTTTCACTTTAACAGAAATGACAGAATCGAATCATACAGTAAAATATAAAGTATTTGTTTTATATCATAGTAATCCCTTACAATAATTTGATATGACCTACTGTACTAGACAACGCTCATCAACACTTGTATTTGCTGTAGGTGAGTAAGTATGACATCTCGGCTGAATACACACTGACAGTGCTTAGGGAGCGAGCAGACAGTCTTGCCTGTCAAACAGGCTCATCAAACGAGTCACATTTGAATTTGAAACTTAAAAGACATGTATATTGATGTGTGTGTATAGATTTAAAACTGTGATAAACACCAGGATTCTACCTATTGTTATAATAAATATCTAACTGTTGTTTTTCTAAAACGACCAGTCCAAAGTGTACCCTGCCTCTTGCCCAAAGTCAGCTGAAATCCAGTGCACAGAAAATGGATGAATGGAGAGTTCTGTGAAAATACCTTTTGAATTAACGCTTAAATACTTAAAATTACACGACACACAAAAAAATCACATCCTAACACTTTTGTCATATTTTCATGTTATCATTTTGTTGTGTGTGAATGGAGAACCGGTACAAGGTGTGGCGCAGTCGTTGGGTGACTCAACACCCAAGTTTTTATCTAGAGTGTGTCACTGTGAGCCAGTGCTTTAAGTATTTTTTCACACGTTCAAGTCTGGATGCCTGTACACCTGCTCAGTATTACATGCTATGAAATTTTTTTTTTAATTATATTAGCACATGACTGGTGTAAATATATTGATAATGATTAAAAAGTTTAAAGTTAGTTTTAAAAAAATGTCTTTTCATGCAGTATGGTATACAAAGATTTTCTATTCCACACATTTCAAAGGATTTCATGGAAAAAGTTTTTACTTTACAGTAAGTAGTGTAATTCCTCAAGCTATATCAGAAATGAGCATTTTTCCAAGTTTCACAATGAAATTTCACAACAATGATGACTAAAACATACAGCATGCATGATGTAAGTAGTCACTTATAAAGGCTGACCTACCATTACCAGTGAAGCTTAGCTGTTCCTGGATGTTGTGCACTCCCGTCTTCTAAAGCAGGTGATCAGAAGTGCCAGGATTTTGTTTTGACTGAGTATTAAGTGTTCTGGTCTGCAATAACTGTCACCGCCCTAAAAATTTGAATTTTCACTGCGAGTAAATACAGGACTGTCACCAAACAAGTGAGATGAGTCAAGGAGGAGACAGTGACACTACAGGGTGTGGTACCACCACAGGGTAGATAACAGAGTGACAGAAAGGAGAAGTGAAGTTCAAATGAATGTGATGATGCTATTCCACAAGGCGTGGGAAAACTTTATGAGAAGTGAGGTAGGATTTGGGTTTCTTCTGCTGAATATGCTGGTTTTATTTATAGTGTTCCGGTCACTGATATTGATTTTGAAGGGCTTCTCAACATTCGGTGATAAATAAACTAACATCTCAGCCCCAGGGCAGAGTTAATTAATGACTAATTTTGCCAAACTTGAGCTCATCGATGTTTGTCACTCAGCAAGGTTGGGAGTGATATGAGAGCACGACTGACAACACAGTGATAAGCTCCTTCTGCCAGACGCCTCAGACCTTAGGAGAAAAGTATCTGTGCCAATTACTGCAAACTTTATCTATCTATCTATTTATCTATCTCGCTGTCGATCTGTCTAGCTACAGTACTTGACAAAAGTGAGTTCACCTATTTACCAAGGAACAATACTAGATGAATGAAACTCGGGATATACTTTACACACAGTAGTCTGTGTACATCTTGTACAGCAGCGTAGTTTACTGTTCTTTGAAAGTGACTCAACACACAACCATTTTGGTCTAAGTAGCTGGCAACACAAGTGAGTACACCTCATAATGAACATTGCCTCTTAATATTACGGTAATCCTTTTGTGCAGAGAAACCATCAGAGCTGCACTGTGTTACTGGAATCCTCTACCACTCTGCTACTGAGATCTCACAGAGTTGGTGGATGTCTGATGTCTCAGTTTCCCAAGGGAGGGGTATCAGGATGTTACAGTACATGATGGAATTTATGTTTGCCTCAAAGAACCGCAGATCCCCATTGCCGGCAGCCCTTCTGCAGCCCAAGATTATGAGGCTACCACCGCCATGCTTAACTGTAGACAAAACAATTGCCTTGTTTTTTTTTTTGTCCAGCATCATAACAGCTGAATGGGAGTCAAGCTGCCTTTAAATGCTGAGCAAAATTTCTTTGCCAAGGGAGACTTCATAAAACAAATGAGTCTCCCTTGACATTTGCCTGCGTTTATTATGAATTTTGTTGCACCACATTTCGATGCCGGACCTGACCTGAAAAGAGGGGGGAGGGGGGGGGGGATATAAGAAATTGCCTTGGTATTTACTGTACTTTGTGGTGCCAGCTATTTAGACAACAGTTTAGTCATTTTCAGTGAATGGTAAATCTACACTGCTGTAGTACACAAGCTGTAAAATGACTACTCATAAGTATATAAAAAGTACTCATTGCTGTACAGTTATCCATTGTGAAGATATACTGTCATAAAACGGTTGCTGAAAAGAAAGGAGTGGACACACTTTTGTGAGACACTGTATAGTATCGTAAACCTGCCAAAGGTCTCTTAGGTTTTATGATTTATAAGTACAAAGTTGTTTTTAAGGTGAGGGTTGTGGTTACCATGCCAGAATAGTTCTTGGCACACAGCAATAACACCCTGATGTCTGCACTGGTTGCCTGGCAACTGCTTTTAGCCTACAAATAAGAAGGTGATAGTAATCCACTCAAAACCATCTGCCAAACCATTCTCCGGAAGAAGACGATACCGATAAACAATGTCGTTAAACACTAAGAGTAAAATTGTATTTTTGACTCTACTTAAAATAATCCGTGGTGTCATATCATACAATGCGTCTATCAAAATTGTATCATAATTGCTCAATGTCCTGTAATGACGTCTGATAAAGAAAATGAGCAAACTTTGAGATACAGTACATTGACTTAACATTAGTTCTCTACCCACAACAATAAAAATACTCTTAAATTAATACATTTTATTATGGTGTTTTATAAAAGCTGATTATTTTGTTAAACTTCATTCGTCAGATACTGAATGAAATGGCCAGTTGGTGTGTATGCCAGTCCGTGCTGACCTTCAAAGGCACCATTCCACACTGCGTACTACTACAACAGCAATATTATTTCACAAATACAGTACATCAAAAGGGTCAAATTAGATCTTTTGCATCAGCTGCAGCAGCGACCTCTGCTGGCCAAAGTCGTACTGACAGGTAGCTGTGAGGCTCGATCCTGGGGAATAGCTTGTTAACCTAAACACTGAAAGAGGAAAATGAATAAAATTTTTAGGTGAAAAAAAGCTGATCATAAGTTTTTGTTACTGCCTGATTTCGGTACTTAAAGTGATGCCTTAATTATTTTATGTTTCTGTAGGTGTGTCATCATCAATATTCAATTCCATTCCATTTATTTGTATAGCACCAAATCACAACAGCATGGCATGTCTCATCTCATGGCAATTGCGGGTCACAAACAGCGGACCAACTAAAACCCCACATAAGCAAGCACTTGGCGACGGAGGCAGGGAAAAATTCCCTCCGGGGAGGCAACCTTAGGGCGGCCGTCTGTCTTGACTGGTTGGGTTGAGATATAAGATAATTGAGGCGCATACATGGAACATCAAGCCAGAAGTCTTAGTCTTAGACCAAGGAACATAGAGAAATGTCTCTGATACATACAACCACATCAGGGGTCAGTTCTGTTTTGTGCTTTAGCAAAGAGATTGGGATTTGAGAGGGTGTCTGCCCCCTAGATTTCGGTGTGAGTTGTGGAATTGAGACTTTGGTGAAGGGGGCACTTGAATTTATTTGGGTTGAGGGCATACATGGAGGATCTCGTCTGGATGCAGACAACACTTGATACAGCATGAAGGTGGTTTATTAAAGACAGCTGAATACAAATACACAATATAGTGATAATAAGAGAATGTGACTGCTGGTTGAAACCCTGCTGGTTGAGTGATGTAACACTAGTAAACAGCAGAGAGACATCACATAAAAAACATGTTATTAACATAAGGCGTGCATATGTACAATTTATACATCTATAAAAACAATAGTTAATTCAAAGAACTAGTACTATGACTACAAAGTTGTTGTGTCCTATGATAAATAGACAACATCCTTAATAAAGAAGCATGTAGCTTTAAAAAATACAACACATATTGTATCTGAAGTCTATTAAAAACAATAAAAGCAATATCCACTATGCTGTGCTGCAATGATAAGAAAAGAAGAGCTACTGCATCAAAATAAAAAATAAGTCCATTGAAGAGTCAATGTGCTTGTCACTGTGTGGGCTCAGTAGGCTGCTGCGCTGTTACGAATCCCACAGCAGAGCACCATGGTGAAGATCATCTCAAAGATCTGAAAAAAGTAGAAACACACATTTACTAAACCAATATTTGCCATCACTGACAGTACAGTTGGCAGTCGTTAGCATGCTCACCATGATGACGGCCACCACGAGCGCAGCCAGACCAATCAAGTAGAGCTTCTCTGAAAAGAGCTCGATCAGTTTGTCGTGACAGCTCTGTCGGAAAGCAACACACAATGAAGCACATACTGTATCTTTCACCTTTAAAGCAGCACATCTGTGTCACCCATCAGATTACTCATTGAAGATTACACATTGTGACACAAGCGCTCAGTAGCTGATGGTGTCCAGTCTTCATATTTTCACAGGCTTTAATGTTAAAGTTATGAAATTATTGTTTTTATTATTATACAATTTTGGTTATGTTTCAGTATTATGTAATTGTACTACAACACGTGTCAAACTCGTGCCACGGAGGGCCAAGACACTCCAGGTTTTCTCTCCAACCGGTTGCTTCAGCAGCTGATTTTAATTGATAAGCTCCTTCCCTCAAATTGACGGAGGTGTTGATCATTAAAATCATCTGCTTTCGTGACCAGCTAGAAATAAAACCTGCAGTGTCTCGGCCCTCCGTGGCACGAGTTTGACATCCCTGCAGTCTACAGTATTGCATTTTAATAAGCCAAATACCTACCTTCCTGCCTTTAAAATCCCTTTTGATTCTGATTAAAATACAGAAAATAATTACTTAGTTTAATGAAAAGGCTAATTTATGAAAGTGATAAATATATTTCTTACATTTTTATTTTTTTAAGCTTGGCTGTTTTTCATGGGGATGTTTTACATTTGGGATGCCATGTGTTTAGCATGTTCTGTGGCCAATCTGGAAGATCTGCGTTTGTATCTTTGTTTTGGGATCTCTGTGTGGTTTTCAAAATGAAGGCCAAAAGGAATGAATGTTTACATCCACTTTGTTTTCTCAAAGCTGTTAGCCATTAAAATAAACTTGTGTATCAGGATCTCATGTATCATTCTCCATCAGGTAAAATAAAAAAATCCCACACATTGGATGAAACTAGTAAAATAAAATGTATCTTAAGAACTAGTAGCAAGACCAGTTAATATTACGTGAAACTAAACTGATGAAACTGACATCATCATCATAAACAACGTACTCAATGAATATCTAGACTTGTCAACTGAAAAGCCAAGTGTAGTTAACACCATATTCACCATTCATAAATGTAATTTTAATAACTAATGGGTCAAAACCTAATGTAATAATTGAATAATTATTACTATAATGTAATTGAAATGGTGTGTCCCCATGGTTTGGCAGTTGTGAAATTGAACATAATATAATACTGTATGATAGACAAACAGACTTAAAACTGAGATAAAACAAACCAATTCTGTGAAAAAAGCTACTATAAATAAAACCAATAAATAAAAAGAAACACTCATTATTACCTGAGACCTCAGAAAATCTTCTGGTGACTTTCTCGGACACAAAGTGCCGGCAACTTGTTTGAAGAGCGCTGTGTCATCACCTTTACCACAGCAGTCGAGCTGGATTGAAGGCCAAGACGCTTAATCACTTGTCTAAATACATGTACTGAACATTCACTGGCCACATGAGGTTCACCTACACATCAAACAACTAAAAAAACAGTATTATGCAGCCTACCGACCTATGACCGTAATATACATTTTTAATTACCATTTATTCATTCATTTTCTATACTGCTGATCTTCATTACCATATTGGTTCAAATTAAAGGTGAGAAAAAATCTAATCTGAAAAAGGTTGAAATCGGTTGTTTTATATTTCTACATGCAAACCAAAAGGTGGCGCCAAACGACTTATTCCCAAGCAAGTGCTTTTCTTCCTGTCACACACACCACCGCAGAATTTTATCAATGAACATCTCTGTGTGGAGTTTGCATGTTCTCCCCGTGGGTTTTCTTTGGGTACTACGGTATCCTCCCACATTCCAAAAATATGCATGTTAGGTTAATTGGCGACTCTAAATTGTCCAGAGGTAAGAATGTGAGTGGGAATGGAATGGGTCTGCCCTGCAATTGACTGCCGACCAGTCCAGGATGTACCCCGCCACTTGATCAAAGTCAGCTGGGATAGGCTCCAACATACCCCTGCGACCCTAGTGAGGATAAGCGGCGCAGAAGATGGATGGATGGATGGTGATCAAGAAGAGTCATCAAGCAGCTAAGAAATACGATATCCTATTTTATATTTACTTTATTATTGTAAAAATGTAAAAAAAATGATTGTCTTAAAACATATTTTCCCAGGTCATGAAAAATATACATGGTCATATATTGTATTAAGTGTCGTTTTCTATTTGTGTCAATATAGTAATAACTCTTTAATTGTCAATAGGCACAGTAAGATTCTGACTTACCGTGGTGTGAAAAACATCTAGCACCTTGATGGCAGCATCTTTACTGGGGGAACCTGACACATCCACAGCCTTGATGTACGCTGAGTCGTAGAAGTTGATCAGTTCTTTGGAGATCTACAGCGACATTAGAACAGCCATTTTTTTGTTAAACATGCTACAGCAGGCAGAATAGCTGATTTTGAGGTGGAACTGGTGAGACACTTTTGCATGTGTGCATCCTCACTGTGTCTCTGTTCATGAAACCCCAGATCGCAGCAGCCACTTCACAGGCAAAGAGGATTACCAAAAAGAAGAAGAACTGCAGAGAGAAAACATGAATGCATAACTGAACATTTGTTTGGCAGATCCATTGATTTATCTACCCTATATGAACAAACGTATGATGGCACTAGCATGGCCATATTGTATGTTACTAATGTGGGATCTGAGAATTACCATTAAGGGAAAACTAAGAGACCAAGAAATCTTTAATAATTAATATCATGACTTTTGTCCATGTACATGTAGTGCATTCAGACCAAAATGTCTAAATTCTCACCGTCCCCAACAGGCACTGGGACTCCTGAATGGCTCCGTAACAGCCGAGGAAGCCCACCAGCATCATTACAGCTCCAACAGCTATCAGTATGTAGACACCTGGCAGTACAAAAAGACATGAAATGATAAAATGATACAGTACATGCCACGATGGATGTGCTGTCCTCAGCACCTCCACCAGGGGGCAGCATTGACAGCAAGACCTTATTGCCCATTCATTGATCCAAACATACAAGTTTGGTAATGGACTTCCTGGATGTCTCCTGGTTTCCCTTGTACGGTGACACAACATTATTGACATCCTGGAGATAAACAGATCCTGTGTGGGGAGAAGGAGGCGGAGCCTCAGGCCAGGAAATGCCTTCCAGACACACTCAACCCCTGACTTCAAATAAACCTCACTGACCTCTGACTTTTTTCAATATGCCTCCCATCCAAGAATGCGGCGCATGTAAAGATTAAATCATCTCCTTACGTTATACAAAATCTAAACCCTTTACACCGTAAAATTTTGACATTATTTAGAAGATTCTTTGTTTGGAGAACAGATGACTCGCGAGGACAGGGTCGACAGAACCCAATCCAAACGATGGCATCGCTACTGTAAATAATAATACAGCAATATAAGTGTCAGTGTGCAAGACATTATTTGAACTGCACATCAAGTGCTATTCGCACCTTACAAACCTTGTAACCCAACCTTCCTCAGTGTTCTGAGCATCAGCGCCAGCCAGTGACGTGTGGCTGCCTCTGTTTTAATGTCAAACTAAAGGCTGTAGAAATTCTACATTTGATCAAAGTTACTTATGATTTGTCAAATAAAAACACATAGCTGTTCAAACTTGTCTGCATCCTTAATCATCGAGCAGTTCTGCTCAGGCTCGTTACATTTGGCCAAGCGTCAACTTTACAAGCCCCAGCAATCACTGGTCAAAGTTCCTTACTAATACTACAAGTTAGTTTAGGCGCTTTGGTGACAACGTACTGGAAAGTAAAAGGTTGAGTGGGTGTGAATAGTATTGTGTCGACCCTAAGTCCACTTCTAAATGTATTGACATGGTCATTATATTTAGCAAGTAAGGGCACGCATTAAAACTGAAAGAGAGAGTGTTTCTTGCGTCATGCATTTATTAGGTAATTTAATATACTCCCAATCAAAATCTTTAGACCAGTTGAAAAATTGCTGGAATATACCGTTTGCACATTTGGATCTTAATGAGGTTTTAAGTAGAGCTAGAATATGCAAAAGCAAGAGTGGGGAGTATGACAAAGCACTTTTGAAAAAGTAATTTATTGAAAACAATTGAAATAGGCTGTTTATCAGCTGATCAAAAGTTTAAGACCATCTCTCAAAAAATGACAAAACTCTCCAAACCAGAACAAAAAAAATGTCCTCAGTAGGACTCAGTAATGAGTAGCTCCACCGTTCTAGTCATCAGGTCTGTATTAGTTATCAGCAAATTTGCCACGCACGCGGAGTGCAGCTTCACCTCTGATTGTACATAAATATTGGCGTGCAATGGCGGTCTGATGCCGCCGGTCCGAAAACTGCAGAAACCCCTCCACAATGCAACCCAACTCCTGACCAGTGCCAGAACCAAAAAGGCAGAGCTAGGACACACACCTCCGTCACCAGTCAGCACCTCGGCTTTGTGAAAAAACACGCATGGGAGTTTAAACTGTGGCGCAGGAGCCATCTGTGGAACATGGTTCTTGCAGCAATAAAATAAACAAAAACCCAGCAAAATAGAGCAAAAAGACATAATGTATTAACTAGAAAAGGCATGTGCTTGTCTATCCCCTCAAGGTATGTACCAAATTTCATCGTGATTTGACACCTTAAAATTACAGTGACTGTTTTGTATAGTGCATTGACCTGTGTGAGAAATTTCAAGTCAATCCAACCCTAAATTTTGGGGTTTAATGACAGCATCACCATCTAATAATGGCACAGGCAACACAGTAGGGATCCATGTTGTCACATAGTTTCACCCTTTTGTGTGCAGCGGCAAAAAGTTAACTACTAACTATGTAGGTCTGATGCCAAACACCCAATAAAACTGTGTTCTATTATTTGCGTTGGAATTCTAAAAATAATATTCATATACACAAGTAAAACAAAACTAACATTGAAACACATTATAGCGAGTTTACCACAAAATAATGACCTGCCGTCATTTAGTTTTTAATATGCCCCAGCTGAAAAAAGTCAAGGTCAGGGTAACTCAAACATATTTTTCTCAATCAACAAGTCATTTATTGTGCAGTGAAAATCAATGCATTTCTATTTCATTCCAAACTACTTTTGACCTTTATCTTTAGCTGCTTTCTCTCCGCTCTGGGCATCACCTAAAAAGTGACATCCTAGGAGCCGGCTTTGGAAGCAGTCTGCAAACAAACTACACAGACTAACGTAACCTGACAGTTGTCTGAAACAACACACGCATAAACTCAAGACTGTTACGTCTGCAGACCTCACGTAAACCTTCTTTATATCTACACCAGCCTTCTTCCTATTCCCTGAGTCTTTCTTTCAGGACCCTGATGTTTTTGTTATAGCGAGCACAGCTAGCAGGCCTGGTATCCTGGCAATGTGGCCAAGCATCTATTATTTCTACTCCCTTCCATTACTATGACAACACCCTTTGAGGATTGAAGGCCATTGAGACGGCACCGGGGAAGTTCATTTATTTTCTGTCTCCCAGTGTAGTCTCTATAGGCGGGGGGAGGATGGCAGGGAGGTGAACAGCAGCTAAAAGCCCCTCTTCTTCTCCCATCCACTATTTACAAAAAAGAGCTCCAAAGTCAAGTCTCTGCTGTCTCTCAGAATGGTGCGAGTCCTACTTAGAGCAAGATGATATATGATGTGTGGATTAATCATTCAAGAGTCATGTCTGAGCTTTTCTGTTAAAATTAATTGATGGATTATGCACATCAGTAAAATCTCTGGAATTGTTTACCTTTTCAGTTTGTTCTTATTAGATTTGACTAATAAACTCGTATTGATCCCGAAAAAAATCACAGGCTCAGCTACTCAAAGATACTCACAGGTGCTTTAAGCAAGGTGCAGGAATTCCAGGATGTTTGAATATAATGTTAAAACTGAACATACAAGGATGCGAGAGACAAGACCACGATGCAGGTAAAAGAGTGTTTTAATAATTACCAAAGTCCAGTGGCCAGGAGAAACAAAAGCAGTCCTTTGCGTAACGACAAACAGAAGACAAGGCTCCAAAAAAGACAGAAGCCACCGGCCCAACTAAATAATGACATGAAACAAGGTGCAAGTGTGCAGGAGCAGAAAGGTAAGGTGGATGACAGAATGGAAACAGGAGGTGACCAGGAATCAGACAAACAAAGGCCTAATAATGGAATCTAAACAGACTGACACGCAAACTAAAACCCAGAGCGTGACACCATTTTGGGTTTTGGATGAGGTCCAATAATGAACACAACATGGAACTTAGTGTGCTGTAATTAGTGCCTTGAGTAGGGACATGCCATATAGCTTCATATTACTTTTTGATGTTAAATATTTGCTGTTTCCCTATTTTGTTATAATAATAAATGTTGTATGCATTTACTTAATATAGACATTAAAACAAATACCCTGCTCCCATGTAGGAAGATATTAAATTGCCAACAACATGCAATACTACTTTAAAACGCATCTAGCAATTTTGATTGTGCTGCAGGCACATCAGCACCTCTCAAATATTGAAAATAAAATTAAATAAAGTGAAACAATACACAAAAGTTGAAATTTGAATCTTGAAACAAAGAAAAAGGGAATTATAATTCTAGTATACAATGAACTATTCCACAATTACGGTACATCCAATTGTACTCGGCTGTTTTACTTTTCTCTTGTCTCTTGCATGTCAAAAATAACTTCACACAACAGACATGACAACGGCGCAAAGCTAATTGACTCACGCTCTAGCAACTAAAGAGTAGTTGCTGCATCTCTGTTCACAGCCTATTACGCAATGTTGAATATTTACATGAGCATTTGTGAGCCGTTGCATTATATTTTGGCTTTTCAATCAGATCGGAGGGCTTATATTTTTTCTGTGTTTGATGAGGCCTTTTATTTACATTTTAAAGTCAACCAATCATGACCTTATGGAATTTGCTTTGTGCGTCGGGTCACAGTCATGTTAGAACAAAAAAGGGCAGAGATGACTCCGCATTAAGGGGTTCAAATACATTTTCTAATGGTGACTGACTTCCTGTTCCTGCAGGCTCACCACCCAGCCAGACACCATAATCAGCCTTTGGTGGAGTATTTCTCAAATAGTGGGCGGCCCTTCTGGGGGGGTCATAGTGAACTGTCAGGGGGACGTGAGACACAGGGAAGACTTTTAATATTAGTTCAGACAAGTGGACGTTCCATGGGTGTGAACTAGCTTTTTCAAGTGTCATTGAACAACTTTACTCTGTTGTTGTCATTATAGTAATAATGTCTTGTCCTCAAAATACTATTTGTGTATGGTTACCCTTATGAACATAAACACATACTGTGTCCAGCTTTATGATTGTGATACTATGACAAGGATCTCCCAGCTCACCAGCTAATTTGGAGAAGCTCACAAAAGGGCCAAACAATATTTGCTTCAACTCTCAGTAGTTTTTTATTATAACTGTTGAATTCAGACTTTACGCCTTTACATAATGCCAAATGAACACAAAATATCATAAAGACAACAGCCACATTGTATGAGTGGGCATCTGCTTGGTAAATAAAGTAGTGTACAATTTAAAAGTTGCCAGTCATAAATAAAACATAAATAGTTGACAGCTGAGCCTGTAGAGTCCCCTGCAACCTGGACACTTCATTTTATTTTGTTAAGCAGGCCAGATTTTCTATTGAATAGTACACATACACCTTTGCACTGCTTATCCTGTACAGGGTCACAGGGGGAGCTGGAACCTATATCAGCTGACTTGAAGTGAGAGGCAGGGTACAGCCTAGACCGCTCACTCTCCAATTATAGGACACGTATACTGTAGACAACCGTTCACACGTACATTCACACCTACACATAGTTTACAGTCTCCTAACAGGCATTTTTACTGATGAAAATGCCAGGGAGAACATGCAAACTCCCCACAAAGTTCGAGCCTAGATTCAAACACACACCCCAATAGCTGCGAGGCAGACGTGATGTCCACATATTCACTTTGCCCAGACTCAGGTGGATAGATTACTGATGAATTGGTGTTCCCTGAGAGTTCTGTCAATACATTAATATTAGTTTTGTGTGCCTTACTTTTCTCAGTGATGAAACAAGACAGTGAAGATTAGCTCAGTCAAGCCATCAACATACACCGAAGCACAGCCTCAGAGTTTGGACAATATGTATTTCGAGCCTACATAAACACCACTTTGCTATGCCAGCATGCTAAAAACATCCCGGCTAAGCTCTAATTTGAGGGTTAATGTGCAGATGTCCATGGTTATTTGAATTACGCTGGGGTGTATATTTAAGGGAGTGCAAAAGAAAGAAACATTCCCTTGATCTTACATGGGTGGGCCTCCCCAAAATCACTAGTGGCCATTCCCTTCATAAAAAAGCCAGCAATTACTCCTTAAACTTAGAGATGGGTTTAGTTTGGGAGAACAGCGACAAGGCCAAATGCAAATGAATGGGTTGACTGCCACAACAAGGATGAAAATGTTTTAATTGTATCATGATTTGCAGGGTTTGGGAATGACGTATGGATGACTGAGGCCAGTGAGAGAAACATGGTGGTGCCAATTACTTGAAGCGTTGCACCAACCTGAGGAGCACATTCCTGAAATTGGAATTTAGGTGAGATTTTGTAAAGGAAGCTAAACAACATTTAAATCTATGATGGATTTATTTTTGTACCGTGCTCACACGCCCTTTGCTCAGTGCCCACACTAGCCACAACATGTGTTGAGAACATCTGCTCTCTCCGTGAAGAATTGGAGCCTCATCTTTTTTTGAATGACTTTGTTGCCGAGTTGGAAAGCTTCACCTTACCTTTGCAATGTCAGATTGACAGCTGGCTAAAAATAACATGCTGCAGATCTACGTAGGTCCTGTTTCCTAGTCTTTTCTTAGAGGTGATTGCAGTGTTTGTATTTGTGTAATATACTCTCATGTGGGGTTTCTCCGGGTAGTCTAGCTTTCACCCACAAAATGACAAAACATGCATGTTGGGTTAACTGGAGACTATGAATTGTCTATACAGCATAGGTGTGAAAGTGAGTGTGAATGGTTGTGTGTATATGTGCCCTGTGATTAGCTGGTCACCAGTCCAGAGTTTACTCTGCCTCTTGACAAAAAAATCAGCTGGGTTAGGTTCCAGCTCACCCGTGACTCTAATGAGGACAAACTCTATAAACAATAAATGGTTGAATGGATACTCACATGCCCCTTTTGTTGAAATTGAGCATATTTATACCTACTTGTGTGCATTAGTTAACTCAATAACAAGCAAAGTAGAAGGTGACAGAGTATGTATGAATGAGAAACTTAAAAGGGGTGGATACATTTAAAAATACAATATGATGTGATATATTAAGCATAATCAACAACATCTACTTTCTATGCTCAGGCTAACTCTCCTCTCCAGCGTCAATGTTTTTCTTCCTACTATTAAATATTTAAGCATCACTTTGTAGCTAAATGCACACTCACCGGTCACTTCATTAACTAAAGCTACACTGTGTAATAAGATCCATGCTCGATTACTGCTGGCAATGCGAACCAGGCTCCTGCTTCGATTCTACAAGGACCGAATGGTACGTAATAGCACGACAACAATCTCGTACTCCCGAAGCAAACCCCACAGGACACCACGAGGGATGCGGTCAAAAGCCTTTTCCAAGTCCACAAAGCACATGTAGACCGGTTGGGCAAACTACCATGTACCCTACAGTACCCTTGCAAGGGTGTAGAGCTGGTCCAGTGTTTCCGGTGAACGTTGGCCTCCACCAAGGCTGCCCTTTGTCACCGATTCTGTTCATAACTTTTATGGACAGAAATTCTAGGCACAGTCAAGGCATCGAGGGAGTCCAGTTTGGTGGCCTTAGGATCTCGTCTCTGCTTTTTGTAGATGATGTGGTCCTGATGGGCTCATCAGGCAGTGACCTTCAGCGTTTACTGGAGCGGTTTGCAGTCAAGTGTGAAGCTTCTGGAATGAGACTCCAAATCCGAGGCCATGGGTGTCAGTCAGAAACGGGTAGACACTCCGGTTTGGAAGTAAGGTCTTGCCCCAGCTGGAGGAATTCAAGTATCTTGGAGTCTTATTTACGAGTGAGGGAAGGTTGGAGCGTGAGGTCGACAGATGGATGCAGATGGTGCAGCATCTGCAGTGCGGTCGCTGTAGTGGACCGTTGTGGTGAAGAGAGAGCTGAGCCGAAAGGTGACGCTCTCTATTCACCAATCGATCTACGTTCCCACCCGCACCTATGGTCATGAGTTATGGGTCATGACCGAAAGAACGAGACCGCGGATACAAGCGGCAGAAATGAGTTTCCTCCGTAGGGTTTCTGGACTCGCCCTAAAAGATAGGATAAGGAGCTTGGCCATCCGGGAGGAGCACAGAGTAGAGCCGCTGTTCCTTCACATCGAGAGGAGCCAGTTGAGGTGGCTCGAGCATCTAGTTCAGATGCCTCCCGGACGCCTCCCTGGTGAGGTGAGAAGACCCCGGGGAAGGCCTTGGACACACTGGAGAGATTCTGTCTTACAGCTGGCAAGGAATGCTTTGGTGTCCTTCTGGTGGAACTGGAAGAGGTGGCCGGAGACAGGGAATCTGGACTTCCCTACTGGGACTGCTGCCCCCGCGATCCGGACCCGGATAAGCGGAGTAAAATGGAATGGAATGGAAAAAATGCCTGCAAACTAACATCTAATATTTTGGACATCTTAATTACCAAGACACGATAGGGACAAAATATTAAAAAACACCTCAATGAGGCAGTCTTTCGTAACTAAATACGGTCACCATAACATCTGATTCACTGAAGTTCTACACCAAACAAACTACAAAACGATTAAACATATTTTGTCAAATTAATACCCAACTCTCAAAACTGAGCATTTTACCTCTACCAAGATGAGAGGCATTGTCCTGATTGACTGCCTGCATAATTTTTCAGTCGAGGAAGTGACACTGCCATTGTTGAGGCTTTCCAGACCTGATAGAGGTCTGTACAGGAGTAGACACCGTCCAAGTCTTCCTAATGTGTACCATTTCACTTGACATTTCTTAGATTTCTCACAACAATTGAAAAACAATAGATATGTATTCTCTTGACTCACTGATATAGAAGGTGCCCGGTGCTTGGTTGCCTTCAAACTGAAGAATGAGGAGGTTGCTTGTTTGACTGTCATGACGGAGCCACAAGGCCACTCCTAAAATCACTCCTCCAGCGAGCTGCAGGGAAGAAAACAATACTGTCAGTATCATATCACAGTTATTTGTCAACTTGCAAGGAGCAACCCAAAACATGTAAATGATGCATAAAACATAATATCAAATTGGTGGTCTAATGTTTCCGTGTGTATGGCCAGTTTAAGAGGCTGTGAACTGACTGCTGGTTCTTAAAGGGAAGTGATGAGAGGACATCCTGACACAGCAGTGACCTACGGCTTAGTCCATGGCCTAAAAAAGCCAACTGTAGATCTTCTTGTTCAAATTTTTCTCAATTGCTCACCATTGAACAAAAGTAGACCATGGGCAGAGATTTCATATACATTATCATGCTTGCTGTAATTTCAGTCGTATTTTTGGACAAATTTTTCAATATTTATACAACGTCATACATTCAAACGCCATGACCGCACTCTATTGTTCTTCAACAGACAGGAAGCCGAATTGTCCACTTGAAAAATGGCACTTTTTCACAATGACAGGGCAAAACCAACAGAGGAAACACTTGTGTGGCATGTCCAGGATATGCTGTTTGTCTAAAAAAAAAGACGACAAATGACAAAAGGTCTATGGAAATTTACAAGCAATCATTGAAAAGTGATTGGGAATGACAAAGCATGCAGATGTGATGATGGCTGAATATGACAAAATGTTTACAAAAAACTTGGAGGACACAAGTGGCATATGTGTTAGCCGCCGATTCAAAGGCAAAACTACTCCCGCTTCTCAAAATCTCTCATAGTTTCCCTTTTTAGTGTTTCTTCTGTGGGTAAAGGGTAGGCTGTAAAGATGTGAATGTTCACCAAAAGGGAAATAAAGCCTAATCCCATGGTAAGATTGAAGCTCACCCATTCTGAAATCCCCCCTCTGCTTTCAGCCATCCCACACTGTTGTTTGACCATGCAGAAAATAGCTCCTGGTAAAGGGTGAGAGCGACATTTTGTGCCTCTTCAATTGATGCTGCTCTACAATCACAGCCAAGCAGGCCGGGAACTCATCGCACCTGATCATAAACCACATTGATGTACTCACATGTTACACTTCTAATGCAGCAATGTTGAGCAAAAAAAAAGCCACACAATATTTGGAACCAAAATATTAAAAAAGTAAAAATGAAAAAAAAAACAACTTACCCAGAAAATAAAATTAAAGAAGAATAACATATATTTAATGCATTGCGTGCAGCCTGTCAACGCCATGTTGCCAGCTTTTTGTCAGTCTCGCTTTCTCTAGTCCCGGATCACACAGTCTCTGCCAGTGGAGGTATAGGAACTCCTCTGCTGAAAACTCCTCCTTTATAATGAAGAGTGAAAACTGAGACAGAGAACTGCCCACCAGGAGGGGAAGACTGAGGGAATGCCATGGCCCCCATCTGCACTACTGAACCCTACCTTGTTAAACATATAGAATTGTACAAAAAAACTTAATTGGCATCAACAATGTTATTATTTTGATTAACTTTTTAGCAGCAATCATTTTGACACAGTAAAACAGTAAATAAAAGGACAGACAAAATTATCAGGATTATAGTAAAAATACAAAACTGATTTTCACCAAACTTAGTAAAAGAGGGGGAATGCGACTCAAGGAAGAATCCATTTAATTTAAATAAGCACTGAAACGTTGAATTGAACATCAAAGGAATAATCCACCACCTAGAATCATAATGGCACCCCTCTCCGTCTGTCTTCCTCTGTTAATTAGGAAATGGCCTGCTGTCAGAAAATTAAAAATATCTTAGGGATCATGTTAAACTCAATCAGTAATTACCTTACGCAGTCATTTAACCCTGTTCGCTTGGGTTACTTTCTATACACTTTAATAAAAAATAATGATAATACATTTGGACGCCTAATTTATTTAATGATTTGTTTATTATTGTCTTTCTATATGCAGTGGCGCATAACTGCACACTCAATTCTATTGAAAGGTTTTCTAATATGAGTGGTTTGCATGTTGGCCACACAGTCAGGAGATCTGGGCATCTCTGTGTGGAGTTTGCATGTGTGGGTTTTCTCCGGGTACTGCGGTTTCCTCCCACATTGCAAAAAATGCATGTTAGGTTAAATTGGCGACTCTAAACTGTCCATAGGTGTGAATGTGAGTGTGAATGTTTGTTTGTCTTCCGACCAGTCCAGGGTTGTACCTCGCCTCACGCCAAAAAGTCAACTGGGATAGGCTCCAGCATACCGCCGTTACCCTAGTGAGGATAAGCGGCATAGAAAATTGATGGACGTCACTAGTGTGTTTTTTTCCCTTTTGCACCACTTTATAAGGCACACCTGCATCAACTAAGATATCGTATACAAAATTAGTACAATGCTGCCTTTATAAAAACCAAAAAACAAGAATTCACAGTTTAAACGGCAAGAGAGCTCCCCATTTAACAATGATGCTCTAACTGCACTGCACCATACCGACTCCTGATTGCAAGTTTTTACCGTGATCACTCAAAACACAAAATAAAAAATGCAAAAAATACAAGTTTACATAGATACATTAGACCTCACACTCCAAACTCAAACTCCAGAGTATTCCCGCCTCTTTCAGATAAACAAAAACGAACTCTTCTCCTCGTTCTAATGTACAACAGCGCCCTCTGGTGACGGATTCTACACAGCAATGTTTTTTTATACTGAGATGCACAATGAATATCGTATATATTTGACTCCTTCCTATTCTTAAAGGAAGATTACAGTGCATTGCGGAGTGCAGATGAGTGTGGTGGCGATTTGAATGCATCAGCCATTCTATCGGACGCCGTCATTGTTTTCATTCATTGTGGTCCATTGTTGTCGTTTCACCGATAGGGGCGGGTCTTGCGAATGCGTGCACGTTGCACACGCCAAACAGCTGTGCGTGACTCTTAAGTGAAAGAGGAAGGGAGGCAACTTGGTCGTAATTGGATAGCAGAGTTGGGGTGCATCACTGGGCATGCTCCATCTCATGTGCGGGAGGATGCTGTGAGCAACATTTTGGATCTGTCTCTTTCCTCAAGATTAATCTGCACCCCCAAACACACGCACGCACGCACGGGCACGCGCAATCTCGGATGGCTAAAACTGACCGGATCTTTGCGGCCAAAAATGTCTCAGTGAGGGAGGAGAGGGAGACGTGTTGCTGAGACAAAGAGCTGCAAGCTGTGCGTCGGTGTGAAGGAGAGATCGACCATCAACAGCCACCTTGCCGCTCATTGCATCTATTAAAGGGGGAGGAAGAGGAGTCAGATGAGACGGTTTTGTTGTTTTTTCCCACCTTGGATTTGGCGATGATATGACGTCCGTTGTCCATGTGATGCCATTGGCTGCGTTCATTTTGGATTCCACATGCTGCCCGGCAGTACGTCCGCACCACTGAGCATTTGTAGCACCAAAGTGCACCCCCGAATGTGGTGAGCTGTGGTGATTTCTCTTGCTGGTGCTGCTGCTGGTGCTGCTGGTACAGGTGGCTGGGCGCGCCGCTTTCCCGCGCTCGCACTCACCTTTGCCACGATGCGGGGAACTTCTGCGAGCGATGCCTAAGGGACGAGATGGGCCTGAGCGACGACAAGGATCGCATTGTGATCAACGTGGGAGGGATCCGGCACCAGACGTACCGCAGCACCCTTCGCACCCTACCTGGCACTCGCCTGTCGTGGCTGGCCGAGCCTGACGCGCCCAACCACTTTGACTATGACGCCAAGATCGGGGAGTTTTTTTTCGACCGCCACCCCGGCGTCTTCGCGCACATCCTCAACTACTACAGGACAGGTAAGCTGCATTGCCCCGCGGACGTGTGCGGCCCCCTCTACGAAGAGGAACTGGCGTTCTGGGGCATCGACGAGACAGACGTGGAACCCTGCTGCTGGATGACCTATCGCCAGCACCGGGAGGCGGAGGAGGCCCTTGATAGTTTCGGCGGGGGGGGGCTGTTGGACCTGGGGAATGACGATGCTGATCCGGAGCAGGAACACGGCGAGGACGACGTGGACGAGATGACGAGGAGGCTGGCGCACGGTGACTCTCCTGACACCCGTAGTGGCAGCTTGTGGAGCCGGTGGCAGAAGCGCGTTTGGGCTCTGTTTGAGGACCCTTACTCCTCCAAATATGCAAGGGTGAGCTTGTTTGCAATCTCTAGTCGTTCAGTTATGAGTGCCTAATGATGTGCTGGGCTCTAAGACCAGTCTTGACCTTGAAATTGATCTTCCAAGGGTCCCCCGATATTGGATCAAAGCAACCAAACTTGTTAAAAGCATCATTATAAAAACCTAGCCTGCCTTTTTATTACACTTAGCAGGGAAAAATATATGTAACGTTTTACACTTGAAAAGTACTCATAAATTACACAGACTTAAAAAAATAATTTCTAAGAAAAAAAGATAATGTAGCTATCTAATGCATAATCAGTCTCTTACATTGGCCATACTGCGGCCACTTGTTGCTAGGCGGAGTAAAAGAGCTCAATCACAAAATGCCAAATAGCTACTGAAAAAACAATCAGATTTTAGTCACACCCTCTAGATGTTTGCATGGCTAGCTATAGGTTCTGAAAGCAACACAGGAAAAGACAGAAAGCCTGAAGAAGAGACTGAAACACAAACAAGAAATGCATGGTCAGAGACAACTACAATGTGTCACACGCAGTACGATCCAGACCATAAGAGGTGTTCAATAAAATCACTTTTTAATAAGGTTGAGAATCCAGTCTGCGGTAAATATCATGTGCACTTTTTGTCCCATGTTGAGGTCTCAAGTCGTGTTACGAGCACACAAAATATGAATATGACCTAAAAAAAACCTGCTCAAAATAAAACTGTTTCTGCTCAATATTCTGGCATGGAAACCGGAGTACCCAGAGAAAACCCACGTATGCACGGGGAGAACATGCAAACTTCACACAGAGATGCCCAACAGCGATTCGAACCCTGATCTTCTACCTGTGTGCTAACCACTAGGCCATTGTGTGGCACAGGAGCAAATTAATATATATCCAGGGTACAAGGATGCCTAGGTAGATTGGCTAAATGGGTCAACAGCACATTAGAAAAGCAGATTTTTGGCACCAGCAACATTTAAATGGCCAGCTTCCAGACAAAACAGGTTGCTGTTGGGGGTGACAATTTTGGTGCTTGCTTTTGGGCTTTTTTCCCATTTGAGTAGAGCAGCCATCTAAACACTGACAATGATTTTACACCTTCAGATGTTTTTTTTTTACAAGTGTTCCCCCTCTGAAGCATGCTGTGCTGCATGCTGCCTTAGCAGCGCCAGCATCCTGATTATCAGGCCACCCCATACAGCATCAGACAACTCTACTGGCAACCTCTCACTCTTATTGCAAGCACAGCACTTTAAAGCCACACAGGCATCTTCTTTCAAGTGTCACCTTCAGAGATGTACAGAAAGCCTTCTCTTTTCGACAAACTAGTGTGAGAATTGACAAAGCTCCACTAAGACAAGCAAGAAAATTAATTAGAACTGAGCCCCAGAGTTAATTACACAGTGTATTCACAGTGGATACATCAGTGCAAAAGCCTTGTGCCAGCACACCAGCACAGGCAACAGTGAGAGTTAACCAATGGATCACATCATGTTCATCTAGCACTCTCCCACAATGCTCACACCGTCCCCAAGTATCACCAAGACATATCACGCAAAGTGCAGTGCAATGACGTGCCGTGTTTGAGAATGCAGAGAGAATTGGCTTCATCATGCTAATGACCAAGACCTTGTCAGAAATTATAGTTTGGGCCTACAGCTTACACGTATGAATCAATAATGACCAAGCTATTCACATGCCAAAAGCAGTTACCCACATTACAACTTTTTGGTTTTGGCTTAAAACACAGATGCATAAAACATTACTGCTTTAAGGTTCCATCCATCCATCCATCCATCCAATCTAAGCAGGGAAGCCCAGAGGTCCCTCTCCCCGGCCACTTCGTCTAGCTCTTCCCAGTGGATGCCGAGGCGTTCCCAGGCCAGCTGAGAGACATAGTCTCTCCAACGTGTCCTGGGTCTACTCCGAGGCCTTCTACCGGTTGGACGTGCCCTGAACACCTCCCCAGGAAGGCGTTCGGGAGGCATCCTAACCAGATGCCCGAGCCACCTCATCTGACTCCTCTCAATGCGGAGGAGCAGCGGTTCTACTCCGAGTCTCTCCGGGATGACAGTGCTTCTCACCCTATCTCTAAGGGAGAGCCCAGCCACCCTGCGGAGAAAACTCATTTTGGCCGCTTGTACCCGCGATATTGTCCTTTCGACCGGTAAATCCAGAGCTTTGCCTTTTGGCTCAGCTCTCTTTTCACCACGACAGACGAGTGCAGAGTCCGCATCACGGCAGACGCTGCTCTAATCCGCCTGTCCATCTCATGTTCCGTCCTTCCATCACTCGTGAACAAGACCCCGAGGTACTTAAACTCCTCCACTTGAGGCAGGACCTCATCCCTGACCCGGAGATGGCACTCCACCCTTTCCCAAGCGAGAACCATGGACTCGGACTTGGAGGTGCTGATTCTCATACCAGCCGCTTCACACTCAGCTGCGAACCGGCCCAGTGGGAGTTGAAGGTCACTGCTCGATGAAGCCAACGGGACCACATCATCTGCAAAAAGCAGAGATCGAATCCTGCCGCCACCAAACTGAAACCCCTCAACGCCCCGGCTGCACCTAGAAATTCTGTCCATGAAAGTAGTGAACAGAATCGGTGACAAAGGGCAGCCCTGGCGGAGTCCAACCCTCACTGGAAACGGGTCCGACTTATTGCCGGCAATGCGAACCAAACTCTGACACCGGTCATACAGGGAACGAACCGCCTGGATTAGGTGGTCCTATACCCCATATTCCCGGAGCACTCCCCACAGTATTCCCCGAGGAACACGGTCGAATGCCTTCTCCAAGTCCACAAAACACATGTAGACTGGTTGGGCAAACTCCCATGCACCCTCAAGGACCCTGCCGAGAGTATAGAGTTGGTCCACAGTTCCACGACCAGGACGAAAACCACACTGCTCCTCCTGAATCCGAGATTCGACTAACCGGCGGATCCTCCTCTCCAGAACCCCTGAATAGACCTTACCGGGAAGGCTGAGGAATGTGATCCCACGATAGTTAGAACAAACCCTCCGGTCCCCCTTCTTGAATAGTGGGACCACCACCCCGGTCTGCCAGTCCAGGGGCACTGACCCCAACGTCCACGCAATGCTGCAGAGTCGTGTCAACCAAGACACGCACACAGCATCCAGGGCCTTAAGGAACTCCGGGCGAATCTCATCCGCCCCCAGGGCTTTGCCACCAAGGAGCTTTTTAACCACCTCGGTGACCTCAGCCCCAGAGATAGGCGAACTGCTGTTTGGCGCATAGGCGCAAACAACAGTCAGGACCCGTCCCCCCACCAGAAGGCGTAGGGAAACTACCCTCTCGTTTACTGGGTTAAACTCCAATGTGCAGGCTTGGAGCCGGGGGGCAACAAGAATTGCCACCCCTGCTCGTCGCCCTTCATTGCCGGCAATACCAGAGTGGAATGAAGTCCAGCCCCTCTCGAGAGGACTGGTTCCAGAGCCCTTGCTGTGCGTTGAGGTGAGTCCGACTATATCTAGCCGAAATTTCTCCACCTCACGCACCAGCTCAGGCTCCTTCCCCGCCAGAGAGGTGACATTCCACGTCCTGACAACTAGCTCTGTAGCCGTGGATCGGACCGCCAAGGCCTCTGCCTCCGGCCGCCACCCAGCTCTCTTTGCACCCGACCCCTTTGGCCCCTCCCACGAGTGGTGAGCTCATGGGAGGGGGGACCCATGTTACCTTTTCGGGCTGTGCCCGATCGGGCCCCATGGGTGGAGGCCCAGCCACCAGACGCTCGCGATCGTGCCCGGCCTCGGGGCCTGGCTCCAAAGGGGGGCCCCGATGACCCGTGTCCGGGCATTTTCTCCCGTAGAAGAAGTAGCGCGCGGTGCAAGCTGGGGCTTTATGACTGTGCGAAGCGTGCATTTTTATTTGTGTGTGTGTAAAGACACCAAAATGGCTCCTTTGAAGAGACACGCTTATAATGCAGAAATCAAACTCAAGGCTGAATAGAGCTGCAGCAAGAGAATTCAACATTAACGAATCAATGGTGCGGAAGTGGAAGAAGCAACAAGATGACCTGCGCCAAGTAAAGAAGACTAAACAGAGTTTTCAAGGGAACAAAGCGAGATGGCCAGTGGTTTGTCGAACAGAGAGCAGCATGTAGAAGTGTCTCTACAGTCACTATTAGAATGAAGGCAACAGTGATAGCACGCCAACTTAACATTAATGAATTTAGAGGCGCTCCTTCTTGGGGCTTTCGGTTTATGAAAAGACGTAATCGCTCCATGCGCACACCAACTACTGTTCCACAGCAACTGCCCAAAGACTACCAAGAAAAGCTGGCCACCTTCCAGCCATGCTGCAAAAACAAGATCACTGGAAAAAATATCCGGCCAGAGCACATTATTATCATTAGCATGGACGAGGTTCCACTCACCTTTGACATTCCTGTGAACCGCACTGTGGCTAAAACGGGAGTACCATCCATCCATCCATTTTCTTGCGCTTATCTGAGGTCGGGTCGCGGGGGCAGCAACCTAAGCAGGGAAGCCCAGAGGTCCCTCTCCCCGGCCAATTCTTCCAGCTCTTCCCAGCGGCTGCCGAGGCGTTCCCAGGCCAGCTGAGAGACATAGTCTCTCCAACGTGTCCTGGGTCTTCCCCGAGGCCTCCTACCGGTTGGACGTGCCCTGAAAACCTCCAGAGGAAGGCGTTCGGGAGGCATCCTAACCAGATGCCCGAGCCACCTCATCTGACTTCTACCTAAAACGGGAGTACATACATAGTTATTTTCAAGAAGAAGACTTTGTCAAAAGAAAACTTTCCAGCCGGCGTCGTCTGCAAAAGCTAACTCAAAGGGATGGATGGATGAAGAAAAGACGAGTGAGTGGTTGAGAGAAATTTACGTCAAAAGACCGGGTGGCTTTTTTCACACAGCTCCGTCCTTAAGTTTTAGAGTTTTAGAGTAATATTATTACATGGAAAATTAATTGTTCAATAACATAGTTCAAAATAACACAAAATAACAATTTAAACATTTTTGTTATGAAATCTGTCCTAGATTATAATTGCACAGATATATGCAACAGCAGCACTATTAAAGCACTTTCAATTTATTAAATCTACTTTGACAAAAAGAAACATTTCATCCATCCATCCATTTTCTATGCCGCTTATCATTGGGGTCACGGGTAGGCCAGAGCCTACCCCGGTAGACTTGGGACTGGAGGCGGGGTACACCCTGGACTGGTTGCCAGCCAATCGCAGGGCACATATAGACAAACAAACATTCACACTCACATTCATACCTATGGACAATTTAGAGTCACCAATCAACCTAACATGCATGTTTTTGGAATGTGGGAGGAAACCGGAGTACTCGGAGAAAACCCACACACGCACGGGGAGAACATGCAAACCCTAAACAGAGATGCCCCACTGAGATTCGAACCCAGGTCTTCCAAATCTCCTGGCTTTGCTAACCACTTGACCACCGTGTGGCCACCAACATTTCAGTTGAACTTTATTTACAAAGCAGATCTCCAGTCAGTGTGCTCATTTTTAAGTGACACTTAAAAAAAAAGTCAGAATAATGATCGATGACTGATGTAGCCACTTGTAGATTAACACTTAAGACTAAAACGAGCTGGCTAGATGCCGGCCAGAAAGAGTAATGAGAGTGAAACGTTAGTGATCACACACACTGGCATGGATAGGCTTAGGATGTGACAAGCTGCCGTCAATTGACTACACATTTTACGGGCTATTGTTCATTCTCCCGATAGTAAGACACAAAGTGAAAGCCAACAGAGGATGTGTCGTGGAGCTGGTCACATATGCTCAAGTGCCAGCAAGGCAGACAGGCGATTCTTATTCTTGCTCATGAAAATAAAGTGAAGTTAAACATTTTTCTGATATTTTAAATTGTTTTCAGTTTATAGTAACTGTGGTTAGTATGTGCGTAAATTATAAGATATGCATGTATCTATAAGGCATACATACATCCATTCATACAATGTATTAATTAAAATTATTTTTGAAACTTTTTTAAAAATCACAAATTTTTAAGGTGTGGCAGCTTTTATTTTGTAGTAGCGCACCGCCACCATTATTACATATGGCGGTAACCCTTCCATTATCACTTGGCTGCATGGCCGTGATTGATCTGTTGAGGTTGTAATTTCTAATGTATTGTACTGGGATTTTGTCGCTGGGTGTTATTTTGCACATAACACTCTATAGAGGGGGTGGAACACACCACAGTATTATGCAATACAACACAACACCAAACCACACACAGTGTTAGTGCCTCAATGTTTGTTATCAAACTGAAGACAACAGGGCTTATTTGTGTGTCTTTTCGTATCTGGTTGATTTTAGGCTCGGTAATGAACTTATGTTTTAAAAATAGACCGTGGAGCATTTTGTCATGTGAGTTAAATGTGTTGTGGGGGTTATTTTGGTCTTGTTCATTTGGATAGAATAACGATAATATTCCTTACTCTGACTACTCTAACAACTTTAATATTATGACAAAATATAGTATTTTTGAGGAAAAATGCATCTTTTGCTACATTTCTGCAGCTCTGGTATGTGTGTGTTTGTTACTGCAGGGCTTTTTGAGTGCGTGGCTACGCGAGGGTTTGTGTATGTGCACACGTGCCAGGTTTTCTGTATTTCATTTTGGTAGGCATAAAAATCAATTGATCATTACCCATCCTGTCAATTGTGTGGAATTAATTGAATAACCCCTTAGCACTAGCTGATTTTATTATGGTGTCTAAAACGCCTAAAAATGTCATATCCAACGTACATGTAAAGCTGTCTATGAACCTTTTGGATTAGAGTCGTTGCTGTGGGCCCTTTTGAAATGTAGAAACCTGACCATCTAACCATCTTTAGGCAACTTTATTCAGGTAATTAGGACAGTTGCATGAAAAGAGGAATTCAGAACATTTAGATTTGCCAATCCCACTAACAGTTTAATTTTGACATATTACAGCTGATCATTAAATGTTCTGATAGTTGACCATGAAAGTGTTGTCAGTGACATACAGGTGTGAGAGCACCTGTGTTTTGTTTGCTATTGGGATGGTAAACAGTGATGCTGTTGAGAGAGGCTGGTGGTGACAAAACAAAAATATTTGTGCTGTGAGTCAAGTCAAATAAACAACAGCAATTACACGGACAGGAAGCAGGGTTTCATAAATGGCAGCAATTTCCTTGGCCTAATACAAAGAATTGTCACTGATGACATGTTATAATGAGAGCCTGTTTTCCATCTTAGCCTGCATGAATGCAATTGAATGGCTGAGATGCTGTTTACCCCCCTTTGCTTCAGCGGACTATAAGACTCTCATGCCAAGGCATGCCTTATTACCTGTTCCTCTCTGATTCATTCATCACTCCACCTAACTTCTTAACAAGGCCGTGCTTTATCTTGAGAGCTCACTTTCACTCACTAAATCCAAATTGTTACAAATTTGGTAAGTTAATAGAGTGATGAGTATTTTCCCAAACCTTTTTGTCTGTGCTTTGACTTTGATCTGCTCGTGGCACATTTCCAGCTTTCCCCCACTTGCAGGCGTGGTAACAAATACTGTAATCCGGAACAGTCTGAGGAGAGCGCAAGGACGTGGTCCCAATCAATACACAGAAGAGCATTCTGTATCAGTTACACCCATGTATAGCATGAATAAGAATCAGTAATATCTAGCTAAATGTGATGAAATGCGATCACCGGATCAATTCCTATGAAAAGCAAAGTATTCTGCAGCCATCAGGTTTCTCACAAATAGGGACCTCATCTTAATGAGCCTCAGCCTGCTATGATTCCTAGGAGCTGATCATCTGGTCAATGTGACTTCGAGTGAGGATAGACCTGCTATGAAAATGGTGCTGAAGAGAAAAGCCCCAGTTTTACATGTAGTCACAGGAGGCGAAATTAATGCTGTTGCTGCTGCTTCAGTAATTTTGAATGAAGCTCATGACCTTCAGATAGACCAGAGAGAGGAGGGAGTGTTGAGCGCTCATTGATTGTTCCCGTTTAATGGCACTTTGGAATCAAGACGCAGAGCACACAACTGTCACTGTTAAAGCACATGCCGTTGTCTCAGATGAAATTGCATTGCTAAGAAAGGCTGCTTGCTTAATTACATTACATGTGTTACTTTGCTCATTCTCCTCTCTGTCCTTCCACACCTCTTTATCCCCCCCCCCTTGCATTGCCTACTTCACACCGACCAGTGGGTGGCGCTGGCATCGCTGTTCTTTATCCTGGTGTCAATTACCACGTTCTGTCTGGAGACCCATGAGGCCTTCAACCCCATCATCAACCGCACCGAGGTGGAACTGGTGGACAACATCACGGTGGAGAACACCTACCAGGAGCCTGAGACGGCGCCCTACCTCACCTACATTGAAGGAGTTTGTGTGGTGTGGTTTACTTTTGAGTTCCTAATGCGAATAACTTTCTGCCCAAACAAATTTGACTTTATCCGGAATGCCCTGAACATCATCGACTTTGTGGCCATCTTGCCTTTCTACCTTGAAGTGGGCCTCAGCGGGCTCTCCTCTAAGGCAGCTAAGGATGTACTGGGTTTCCTCAGAGTGGTCCGCTTTGTAAGGATCCTGCGTATTTTCAAGCTCACTCGCCACTTTGTAGGACTGAGGGTCCTGGGCCACACACTCAGAGCCAGTACCAACGAGTTCCTTCTTCTCATCATCTTCCTCGCCCTGGGTGTACTAATCTTCGCCACCATGATCTATTACGCGGAACGGATTGGCGCTAACCCCAATGACCCTAGAGCCAGTGAGCACACGCAGTTCAAGAACATTCCGATTGGATTCTGGTGGGCCGTGGTGACCATGACGACCCTCGGCTATGGTGACATGTACCCTCAGACAACCTCTGGTATGCTAGTGGGAGCCTTGTGCGCCTTGGCAGGTGTGTTGACCATTGCCATGCCAGTCCCTGTGATTGTCAACAACTTTGGAATGTATTACTCCCTGGCCATGGCGAAACAGAAACTACCAAAGAAAAAAAACAGGCACATCCCACGGGCACCCCAACCTGGTTCTCCAAACTTCTGTAAATCAAGTATCAGCTCACAACATCAAAGCCCTATTGCCCATGACGACGTTTTCGAGATAAAGTTTCAAGGTAGGACAAATCCTTTTAAATATAACTGATACATTCCGACACCTTGGTGATTCATTGTTGGTTTGATGGCCTGAAGTAACACACATCACAATTCAGATGTTTCCTTTGTTTATCTGTTCCCACACTTCCGTCAGCTGATGAGTCAGAGATGAGATGAAACAGCAGACTTTCCCAGCAAATATAAAAATATTTAAATGTATTTATCTATTTAAAGCATAACACACTCTGAATGGGAGGAAACATAATCTTAGACAAACCATGAATAATCACGATCTTGACTGTTCATATATAATTCAGTGATTCACTCCTCTTTTCTTGAAGGGAGTGTCTGTTGTCCTGTTAGCAAAGTTAAGACATGACGATGCCAAAATAACCCTTTCCAAGGATGATCCGTTCACAAAAAAGTAATGTTTCACTACATTGCGCTGATCCTGCAATCAAGAGCTTGCACTCTGACAAGAACGAGACAGTAGATGTTGATGAATGTTCAAACACAGAAGACAGCTCTCTGTTCTGCTAACATCCAGTGAACTCATAAGGTCAAAAAACCTCCAACAAAATATGGATCATTATATTTTTGTTTCATTTTGTTTATTTGGCCTAAACTGTCTGCATGTCTGTATGATGTACGATGTTAGGAATAAACAGACGAGTCACTATCCCTTATAACATAAAATATTTCCTCCATCTGAGTTCTTATCCTAATTTTCAAGAAAATGTTATGGATTCTGGCGTTATGGCGTTATGGCGTTATGGATTATGGCGCCTCCCTGGTGAGGTGTTTCGGGCATGCCCAGTCGGGAGAAGGCCCCCGGGAAGACCTAGGACACGCTGGAGGGACTATGTCTCACAGCTGGCCTGGGAACGCCTTGGTGTCCTCCCGATGGAGCTGGAAGAGGTCGCTGGGGACCGGGAAGTCTGGACTTCCCTACTGAAGCTGCTGCCCCAGCGACCCGGACCCGGATAAGCGGAGGAAAATGGATGGATGGATGGATGTTATGGATTCTTGCTTGGCAAATACGCCACCCCTGCACAAAATTGTTTTTTCCCCATCATCCTGCTAACTAAGCTGCCATAATTATTTAGTTAGTTGCCAGGGGGATTTATTTATACTACTGCAGATGCATAAAGTGAAACTCAAGTTTAAGACTACATAAAAATAAGAACAATTTTGAAGAAATGTTGTAAAACAAGGAACAACTGAGGAGAACTTAGTAGAACCAATAAATACAATTGTGTAACATAACAATGCGATGCAATAGCTTCCGAGCCTCCTGAAACGCTAGTTGCCGTCAAAAACACTCTATCCACATAAATATAAATTACAGTGGAACCTCATTTTGTGTATGCCCCAGTTAGCTTATTATTCGGTTTGCGTTGAAGATACGCCCAAACATTGCGTTTGTGTACATTTTCTGGTTAACATACAATATGTTGCACGTTTAATTGTGTTCTTAATTTATTGTGTGAATCCAACTGTGTTTGTTTTGTATTTTTATTACAAAACGCCCCTATCAGCGTGGAAACGGGAACCGGAAGTCGTTGTTGCTCGTCTATGAGCATCAGCGGTTGACTCTGTAGTTACGCCACAAGTCTCTGCTTTTCATATTGATCCGGACTGCAAAATAATCCAAAATGGAGCCAAAGAAAGTTGCAAGTGCCGGCACTTTTCATAAATAAGGTGAGAAACACAACTGAATTCAACAAATGACTCTTAGTAACACAGTAGTGTCCCTGGCTGATGCCTTGTAGCCATCTTTGTCAACAATGAAGTCTTCAATCAAGGTAAAAGTCACGTTTAATATTCATTTATCCCTTTGACTTGTGATTTATATGCATTTGTAATTGTTTTATGCATGTAAATATACTGTATAACTACATGTTATATGTTTTGTGTTAACATTTTTGGCTTTCTGGATCGAATTAACTGGATTTGCATTATTTCTTGTCGGAAAAATGTATTCTGTTACAGGACGTTTCGGTTAGAGTCTGTATGTTTAATATCATAAGACACCACCATTCGTACAGTATTCCCTTACTTATCGCGGCTAATTGGTTCCAGACCCGATCGCGGTAAATTCATTTTTGTGATGTACTATTCTATTTTGAGAGATTTTGAGCCATATTAACGTGCAGTAACTACTGAAACGACGAGGCAGCGAGGCAATCGAGGGTACGTGCGCTAATACTTATCTGTAGGGGTGTAACAATTCGTTTTGACAACGATTCGATTCGTATCACGATTTGTGGTTGCCGATTCGATTCAAGGACGATATTGGTTCATTTTAAACGATACGATCCGAAACAGTAAATTAAAAATCGATATTTCAGTGACAAAAATTCATCCAGTGACTGTGAAATAAATACTGGACTTGCAGGTAAGTTTCCTACATTTTCATGGCTTTTTTTTAAGGTAATCAGGTATAAATTAATGATGGCTCTAAGCAAACATACAACAATTCATGGCAAATGTATTCACATGTTATTTGAATGAAGTGCAACCAACACTTCAGGGTGAATTAGCATTGAATGAATTAACAGGTTGAATGATTAATTGTATCTATGACAAACTTTAATTTGATACCTCATTCATTTCTCTGCTCTAAGTATTAAAGAAGTTATTTTGCACCACCATCAGATTAGAATAAAAATTCATGTGCACACAGAAGTGAATGATTATCCAACATACTGTAACGTCTGCACAGACGCTATTAAATCCCCGGGGAGGTGTTTGATCGACACGCTTTTTTTTTTCTCGTAATTTTACGTGTCATTCTGTCAGAGGGAAATTATGGCATTGTTTTTTAGGAGGAGGGAAACTTTCCTCTGGCTTCAGACAGGCTTTCATTTATCAGGACAGCAAAACGGAGCAGTTTGGCAAAAACAGGTTAGCATGGGTTACCATCATCTCACCTGTGCTCTCTAGGACCCCGCCCCTCCACATACTGCTCCCCGTTTCATAGCGGTCTCAGGCAATGCCTATAAAACGATATTACGACTTTAATTCTTAAAAAGTTACGACTTTTTCTCGTATTTGTATAATGTTATTGTTGTAAATTTACGACTTTATTCTTGAAATTGGATTATTTTAATACTCAATTTTACCAAGCATTGCCAGAGACAGCTATAAACACAGGGGACTTGGGTTTGACCTTTAGCCTGGGTCAAAGGTAAAATAACGATTTTCAATCTCGTAATATTACAACTCGTAATATTCTCGTAAAACGTTTTACCTCGAAATTTTAAGTTTTTATGTGCCCTACAATGCCGTCATAAAATACACCCCATATCCTATGAAAATTTGCATATTTTAGGACGTCCACACAGACTTTTCTACCAGAGCACGAACGCTCATCCGTACACCCCAGTCAACCACAAGGCTAATCGATTTACGCCAAATCAAACTGTTACTAAGGTAACATTTAACATCTTTATCATTAAAATAAAAAAAAAACACATCCATATTAAACCTGCCTTGCTTAAATTTAATGCTTTATTTCCTAGTATTGATTAAATCGATTGATTTCCTTTCAAATGATCATTAGATCAATATATGTCGTCTGGAATGGCAATGTGGTGAACACAGATCGATGTGTCGTTACACGCCTACTTATCTGTAATAATTGTTGTTGACCGCAATCCAGTCTAGTGTGTGTGCTACTACTGACACCTAGTGGCCAGTGTGGACTACAGTTAATCAATGTTCCGTCTTCCCTGAAACTGTATTTCTACTTTACTTCATTTAGGCCTTGTTCACACGGAACGTTCCTGAGAATTCTGTTTTTGGCGAGGTTGAACAAAAATTTGCATCCACAGTATCCCAGATTAGTAAATTCAGTAGTTTTGCATCCAGATTAGAACTAATCACTTGAGTGAAAACGATGTAATACACAAACACCTTCGTGTGGCGCTGTGAACCGGACAGACAGAACCACGTGACACACTAAACCATAGAAGAAGTCCGTCGTCCAAGGCTTGTTTAGGCTATGAGTCATTCTGGAGTAAGACAACAAAATATCCGGAGAATGTCGACTCGGGTGAATCATGTCAGTCAAAATATTCAGATACTGACCTGATCAAAATCTTAAAACCAGTTGAAAAATTGCTAGAATTGACCTTTTTCACATTTGCAGCTTAATGAGGTTTTCAGTAGAGCTACAATATGCAAAAGCAAGAAGGGGGAGTGTGGCAAAAAGCACTTTGAAAAAGTAATTTGTTTAAAATAAAATTAAACTGAAATAGACTCAGTAATGAGTAGCTCCACCGTTCTTGATAATAACTTCAAATTTTGGTTTGGGAAAGCTTGATGCGAGTGTTTCCAGGAAGCTATTGCGAAGATTGCTCCTAGTGGTGAAGATAATGTAGCCGCAACGGGGCTAATGTAGCCGCAACGGGGCAAATGTAGCCGCAACGGGGCGAATGTAGCCGCAACGGGGCACAAGCCAGTGTCTTATTGTGCCGGTCCCAAGCCCGGATAAATACAGAAGGTTGTGTCAGGAAGGGCATCCGACGTAAAACTTTGCCAAACCAGAACATGCGAATCAAACAAATGACTTCCATACCGGATCGGACGTGGCCCGGATTAACAACGCCCGCCACCGGTGCTGTTCACCGACAGGGTGCCGGTGGAAACTGGATTACTGTTGGCCGAAGAAGGAGAGGAGGAAGGTGTGTCCGTAGGAGGAGAGAGAAGAGGAATGCTAAGAGTCTAGAACTAAGAGTTGGGACTTTGAATGTTGGAACTATGACAGGAAAAGGTAGAGAATTAGTTGACATGATGCAGAGAAGGAAGGTAGACATATTGTGTGTCCAGGAGACCAGGTGGAACGGTAGCAAGGCTAGAAGCTTAGGAGCAGGGTTCAAGCTGTTCTATCATGGTGTAGATAGGAAGAGAAATGGAGTAGGGGTGATTTTGAAGGAGGAGTTTGCTAGCAACGTCCTGGAGGTAAAAAGAGTGTCAGATAGAGTGATGAGCCTGAAGCTAGAAATCGAAGGTGTGATGTTCAATGTTGTTAGTGGGTATGCTCCACAGGTAGGATGTAAGATGGAGGAGAAAGAGAAATTCTGGTCAGACCTGGATGAAGTGATGCAGAACATCCCTAGAAGTGAGAGAGTTGTCATTGGTGCGGACTTCAATGGGCATGTTGGTGCAGGAAACAGAGATGATGAGGAGGTGATGGGCAAGTTTGGTATCCAGGAGAGGAACGCTGAAGGACAGATGGTGGTCGACTTTGCAAAAAGGATGGAAATGGCTGTAGTGAATACTTTCTTCCAGAAGAGACAGGAACATAGGGTGACCTACAAGAGTGGAGGTAGGAGCACACAGGTAGACTACATCTTGTGTAGAAGGTGTAACCTGAAGGAGGTCAGTGACTGCAAAGCAGTGGTAGGTGAGAGTGTAGCCAGACAGCATAGGATGGTGGTGTGTAGGTTGACTCTAGTGGTGAGAAGGATGAAGAGGGTAAAGGCAGAGCAGAGGACAAAATGGTGGAAGCTGAAAAAGGAGGAGTGTTGCGTGACATTTAGGAAGGAGTTGAAAAAGGCTATGGGTGGCCAGGAAGTCCTTCCAGATGACTGGACAACTACAGCTACTGTGATCAGGGAGACAGGTAGGAGAGTACTTGGTGTGTCATCTGGAAGGAAAGTAGATAAGGAGACTTGGTGGTGGAATGAGGAGGTGCAGGAGTGTATACAGAGTAAGAGGTTAGCTAAGAAGAAGTGGGACACTGAGAGGACTGAAGAGAGTAGACAGGAGTACAGAGAGATGCAGCGTAAGGTGAAAGTAAAGGTGGCAAAGGCCAAACAAGGGGCTTATGATGACTTGTATGCTAGGTTGGACAGCAAGGAGGGAGAGAAAGATCTATACAGGTTGGCAAGGCAGAGGGACAGAGATGGGAAGGACGTGCAGCAGGTTAGGGTGATGAAGGATAAGGATGGAAGGGTATTGACAGGTGCCAGTAGTGTCATGGGAAGATGGAAAGAGTACTTTGAAGAGTTGATGAATGAGGAAAATGAAAGAGAACAAAGAGTAGAAGAGGTGACTGTTGTGGACCAGGAAGTAGCAAAGATTAGTAAGGAAGAAGTGAGGAGGGCATTGAAGAGGATGAAGAATGGAAAGGCACTCGGTCCTGATGATATACCTGTGGAGGTATGGAAGTGTCTAGGAGAGGTGGCAGTAGAGTTCCTGACCGGGTTGTTTAACAAGATCTTAGATAATGAGAAGATGCCTGAGGAATGGAGGAGAAGTGTGCTGGTGCCCATTTTTAAGAACAAGGGAGATGTGCAGAGTTGTGGCAACTACAGAGGAATAAAGCTGATGAGCCATACAATGAAGTTATGGGAAAGAGTAGTTGAAGCTAGACTAAGGGCAAACGTGAGCATTTGTGAGCAGCAGTACGGTTTTATGCCAAAAAAGAGTACAACAGATGCAGTATTTGCTTTGAGGATGTTGATTGAGAAGTACAGGGAAGGTCAGAGGGAGCTGCATTGTGTTTTTGTAGATCTGGAGAAAGCTTATGACAGGGTGCCCAGAGAGGAACTGTGGTATTGTATGAGGAAGTCTGGAGTGGCAGAGAAGTATGTTAGAGCGGTGCAGGACATGTACGAGGACTGTAAGACAGTAGTGAGGTGTGCTGCAGGTGTGACAGAGGAGTTCCGAGTGAAGGTGGGACTACATCAGGGATCAGCTCTGAGCCCCTTCTTGTTTGCTATGGTGATGGACAGGCTGACGGACGAGGTTAGACAGGAATCTCCATGGACTATGATGTTTGCAGATGACATTGTGATATGTAGTGAGAGCAGGGAACAGGTGGAGGAGAAGCTTGAGGGGTGGAGGTTTGCCCTGGAAAGGAGAGGAATGAAGGTCAGCCGAATCAAGACGGAGTACATGTGTGTAAATGAGAGGGACCCAAGTGGAAGAGTGAGGTTACAGGGAGAAGAGATAAAGAAGGTGGAGGATTTTAAGTACTTAGGGTCAACAGTCCAGAGCAATGGAGAGTGTGGAAAAGAGGTGAAGAAGCGTGTGCAGGCAGGCTGGAATGGGTGGAGAAAAGTGTCGGGTGTGATGTGTGATAGAAGAGTTTCAGCTAAAATGAAAGGAAAGGTGTACAAAACTGTGGTGAGACCAGCGATGTTGTTTGGTTTAGAGACAGTGCCGCTGAGGAAAAGACAGGAGGCAGAGCTGGAGGTAGCAGAGATGAAGATGCTGAGGTTCTCTTTGGGTGTGACCAGGATGGACAGGATCAGGAATGAGCACATCAGAGGGACAGCACATGTTAGAGGTTTTGGAGATAAAGTCAGAGAGGCCAGACTGAGATGGTTGGGACATGTCCAGAGGAGAGATAGTGAATATGTTGGTAGAAGGATGCTGAGTTTTGAATTGCCAGGCAGGAGGCCTAGAGGAAGACCAAAGAGGAGGTTTATGGATGTAGTGAAAGAGGACATGAAGGTTGTTGGCGCAAGAGAAGAGGATACAGAAGACAGAGTTAGATGGAGGCAATTGATTCGCTGTGGCGACCCCTAACGGGATAAGCCGAAAGGAAAAGAAGAAGAAGCTCCTAGTGGTGAAGATGGCTTCACGAAGGGGATCAACTGTTTATTTATTTATTTATAGCAGACAATGCATGTTGAACAACAGTGACTGTTTAACATGCCAGAATTAGCCAAGAGGCTAGTTTTCATCTGTTGTTCGTTGCTATGGTGTACTTACAGATGGCTCCTTGTAAAAACATTGAATTGAAAAAAAAAACTGTCTGGAACTGATGGCCGTTTTTATTAACATCCCTTGCCATACATTCCCAAATGTTCTCTGTGGGATTTAAATCAGGGGAACATGCAGGACGGTCTAAAAAGGTGATGGTATTCTCCCTGAAGAAGTCCATTGTCAAGCGAGCATTATGAACTGCAGCGTTGTCCTGTTAAAAAACCCAGCTAATACCACAAAGATGAGGGCCCTAAGTCATGAGGGATGCCCGCTGCAGCATCTGCACGGAACCAGGCGCCGTTTACACTTTGCCAGGGAGCAAAGATGGGACATTGAAAGGTGGAAAAAAGTTGTATTCTCTGATGAATAAAAATGTAACCTTGGCAGACTAGATGGCTTCCAACGTTACTGGCATGACAAGGAGATCCCACCTGAGATGTTTTCTACCCAGCATAGTGGAGGGGGGCCCATCATGATCTGGGGTGCTTTTTCATTCAGTGGAATGCTGAAGCTTCAGGTGGTGGAGGGTTGGCTGGTTTGGAGAGTTTTTTGTCATTTTTAGAGCAATGGTCTTAAACTTTTGATCAGCAAATAAACAGCCTATTTCAGTTGAATTGTTGTTTTCGATAAATTACTTTTTCAAAGTGCTTTTTGTCACACTCCCCCTTTTTGTTTTTGCATATTGTAGCTCTACTTGAAACCTCATTAAGATCCAAATGTGCAAAAAGTCAATTCTAGCAATTTTTCAACTGGTCTTAAGATTTTGATCAGCTCTGCATTATGTTGGCTTGTTATAAAAGCTCACTTCTGGTCACGTGACGGCAACGGGGGTGATGGTGGTTTGGTGACATCATCGTTTTCAGATTTTCCCACTGTCAAATCCGTTTTGACCTGAAAACCATTTCCGTGGGGATAGCTCTTTAGTCATTTTTATGCTTGAAAATTCTTACTGTGGCTTCCTCCCACAGTACATGTATGTTAGGTTCATTGGTGACTCTAAATTGTCCATAGGTATGAATGTGAGTGTGAAAGGTTGCATGTGTATACAGTATGTCTATGGAATTAAATTAGATGTGTGAAATAACTTTTGAAAAACTGCAATAGAGTGAGGGCGTGATGCTCCAGCAGCAAAGAGGCAAGAAAGGACTGCATTTTCTTTTTTCTGGCTTCAGGCGGTGCAGCTGTTTTTTTGTTAGAAACAAAATTTGAATGGGCTCAACAATAAACTCGCTAATATCTGTGTTTGAACGTTAGTGTCTATGAGCTGTGATAATTACAGTTAGGCCTACTACTTATGTTTTCCATAAAAATGGAATGAAAACGGAAGTTTATTTGTTTTAAGTCAATTAAAACAATTGGGACACAGCAGCATTTAAGGGGGTGGTCACTGTATGAGGAAATTATGGTAACTAACAAAAGATCCTGAAATATCCCTTGCACTTGGTAAACACACATTGACAACTGACACAGATTGCAGTTTAGATATTTAAAAAACTTAAAATCTTAACATGCTGGTACTGTATACACCTACAGACTTGTTTCCATTGTGTGTTCTCTTTTTGTTCTTTCCTTTTTTATAGATTCCAAGCTGAACGGTGAGGCTGCCAACGCCGCCCTTGCCAACGAAGACTGCCCTCACATAGACCAGGCTATTTCTCCAGAGGAAATCTTCAGCCCCAGCGAAAGAGAGCGGCCCTGCTTCCTGGTCACCACGGCCGAGCGGCCCAACCACACAGGGGGCAGAGTGAGGAGGGGTACGTACAGTAACAGCCAATCACAGGCCCCTGTAAGATACTGACATGCCGTAGACAGAACACGTTCCTATTTTTCTCCCCCATCTTTGCCAAGAGTGCTACACCTCACAGGAACACACTCACAAAAAAACTCACACAACTACAAACCTCTTAATTGACACACCTTCACAGCAGCTGCTTCTCTTCAATCATTCCCTCGTGCATTGTACATATTCCAAGTTCAAGCCAAGCACAATCACCACAAACGTCACTAATAGTTGTCTACATCTACATAGTATATTTTTTTATACCTGGGATAATTTATTTACCAGGAAGGAAAAAAAACTATTTTGAAGAGTTATGTGATCTGGAATGTGTTGTCTTACATGCTTAAGAGTATATTGATGTGCTATGTGTGTACTATATTTGTACAGTATATGTGCTTTAATGATATTTACTACATGGTATTCTGACCTTGAGTACATTCCTCTGGCCATAATGGTGCATGAAGTGTCTTGCTGATGGGTGCTATCAGTATGGTGAAGGAGCACAACACAATTTGGATTTTTAAGAGGTCCAGGCCCTCTTATTATTATTATTATTATTAGAATATATTTACACGTATGTTAAAAACATTCCCAAGAATGCTACATGACACTGTAGCTGTGAATTTCCCACCAGTAGCTTTATGATGACATTCCCTACCTGAGGTGCCTACGTTTTATAGTGTTCTACTCCAAACCATTCCAGTACCACCCGGTGCATGCTCTTGTACTCTGGATGCACTCAATGCATGGAGCAATCTGATGTCTCAAGTCTGTGTTGACCTGTTTCTCTGGAGACAAAAACAAGAAAGCAACAGGTGTAGTATATTTCCAACAAGGAGCACAAAAAAGAGTCATGTCATGAATCCAGTGCTGCAGTGTACTCAGAACGTTCTCTGTTTTTCAACTGAAGGTTATGAAAAGCCTTGGAGCCTTAACAGCATGTCTGGCATGAGCGGGGATGCCTCTGGAGTGTCCTCAGTGTCCGCCCTGCCCTGCAGCCCACCCTGTCTAATGCAGCACTCACATTCTCCCATCCCATCCATTATGTAGCATGGTTGAGCAGCAGATACAATGCCATTGGAAGGCCAGTCCACTTCCTCCTATATTTCCTGTCAGATACTTTTTTTTTGTTTTGCCTTTGCTTCTGCTTTCTCATTTTTATTTTCCTTTTACCTGGAAAATTGTATCTCAGCTGTTTTTAACACTTCCCAAGTGTTCTCCTTGGGGGTGTCATCATATCCTATAGACTAGAAATCACATTGGTGAGATGCCACTCGTGCATGGGTCACCTCAGTTTCAGACAACGCACTGTTTTACAACAGGCTAACCGCACCTCTTTTCCCTATGTTGACTTCATTGCCTGTTGCTCTGTTGCTTTTGATCTCATATTTTTCTAATCTGTTTTTGACAATTCTGTGAAAGAAGACATTTTAATATGATGTAATAATATGCTGGACATTTAAAAGACATATCTAAAATGTACCATTGCCAGCTGTTAAGGGAACTCCTCTTAAGTGCTATGTATGTTGCAAAGTACAGACGTTGTAATTCTGAAAGCGCAAACCAGCCAACGCTATCAGAGTGGCCACATAAAAACAGGAGGGGGAAGCAGCAAGATGATGTTCAATGAACTATTCAATGACAATTCCTATGCTGTAGTGATCAATATAACTAATGTCAACAGAACTAAACTTGTTTGTTCCTTTGCATGAAGTGCATGAGAAATTATGTTCGACAAGAAGCTAACTGTATTGCAGTACATGTTAAGAGAAAATATTTTCTTTTCAAAAGCATCAAATCTTTGCCATTCGTATGCATATTTGAGACAGTTTTATAAGAGACTCAGTCACAGCAGAGGTTTTTATGTAGCTGCCATTCTTTGCCTTTCCCCAAATTCATTCATATATTTACTCATATTTTCATGTATTACTTTCACTGGGGCCAATTTTAAAAACATTTAACTTGAAATAGTTGGCACAAAGCCAATTTATGCTGGTAAAAACATATATTTATAACATATATAACTAGAATCCACTAGTAGTTAGAAGCTTTTTAACAGTAGTCAGCTGCAACTGCTATTACAGTTAAGATGCAGATGTTTAGGAAACGAATTACAACAACTGTGCCTTCAAATTGGGGGAGGCAATGTAAAAAAAAAAAAAGGATTTTGACACAATACAACACTGTTGTAGCATCAATGCATTTAAAAGCTGCTCATGATTTCATTTTATAAGGTCATTGTACCATTTGGTTGTTACAGACTAAGATTAATCTTTAGGAGAGATTAAATTTTTTTTTGTATAACTAAGCACAAAATATTAACCAAGGGCCACTCTAACAAATATATATCAAGTTACAGTCTGTATTCATGAATTATAAATATCAATACTGCTACTGTTACAAATGTATTGATACTGTCCCAATACTTATGCACAATTTTTTTCAAGGCACTTTAACAGATTTTATGTTGACTAATCACAAATGTCATAAATTTGTGCAAGATTTAAGTATATGAGTATATTCATTCTGAATAGTTTTACATTTTAAGTCATGTCTCTTGTGGTGATTAATGGACGTTATATATATATATATACAGAAAAAAACTTGTGAAGACTTGATGTGAAGAGATGCAGGTGACAAAAAAATACAAAATGAGATGTGGGTCTTCTTGGGGAAAGGTAAATGCATGTATTTTACATTTATGCAACAGAAAAGTATTCAAATCCACTATGTAAATATAAGTACTTGCATGAAATAAATTTGATACTCAATGAGTGTTTAGACTCCATTTTTATTCAACAGCACATGCATACACATCTTTCCTTTGTATGGGTATTATAATGAAATAACAGTGACGGTGAGAGCATGACATAAAATATCCGCATGACATAACATAACATGGATCTCAACCTCTAAAAGGCCGCATGACCGGGCATGTTTATTAACAGACTCCGAGTCCAACCAGACAATATATGTTTGTCTGATGCCTTGGCGATACGCATGGGAAAACACATGGTAAACCTGCCTTTACCATGAGAGACTAACGGAGCACATTTTCCTTACCCTTCAAGTCTCATTCCACCTCCCAGTGCTGCAGAGGTATCAGCCATCACCATCAATTCCTACATAAACATACTTGGTGTAATAATTTATTTGTGTTATTGTTTTTTTTTATATGTTTATAGAGACCCAGCGACCGCACCGGAGCAGAGAACCAACTGAGTCAGTTTGTGTTATGAACCATGGTGTACCAACCACTATGTGTATGACCCATAATGGCCCATCACCTACCTGATAGTGCTGTAGCATTGTTGTGTGTATTATCTAGTACTTTTCAATGGGTGTGACAGTGGCAACCTGTACATCACTACACTAGCTCAGCATAGATGTAGCACTAAGGACGTTTTGTTTTCAAGCCTTATGTAGCTCAGTATCTGTGACTGGTTACTGTGATGTAATTTGTGTGCCTATATTTTTGGTGTATGCCAGTGCTGTAAATATGCTTTTTGTGTGTGCTGAAGTTGTGTGTACCAATGTTTTTGAGTAACCATCAAATATTTGTGTGTTGTGTCATGAGAAAAAACAAGGTTGCTTCGATTCTAAATCTTCTGCCCCGTCACACGTAACATCAAACAGCTGGAAACACTCACCTCTTTGGAGACCTTTTGCACCACCAAACTTTTAACATTCCTTTGATGTTTTTAGCTGTCACACAGAAAACATCCACACACAAAAAACAGTATTTGAACGCCATTATTACTTTGTGTCAATGAGGTATTAAGTGATGAAAATGCTTTTATGAACTCACACACTAAGTAATACAATAGGGTTACTTTAGAGTGTATTTTTTTTAACTAGTTATACTTCTACTTCTTTTCCTTTTCCTTTCAGCTTATCCCTGCAGGGGTTGCCACCGCAAATCAATTTTCTTCTGTTTGATTCACATTTCTTGACTTGGCGGGAGTCTTACGCTGGATGCCCTTCCTGACACAACCCTCTGTATGAGGGGCATGGTATTCTCTGATGATATATACAGTGCATATATATATATACAAACTTATTTTTTCTAAATTGCCCCCACAGCTAAGAAGTATCCCTTAGCAGTGATTTTTTTTCAATTGAATTTGCATTATTATTATTATCCCCATTACAGCAAAATTACTCATGCCAAAACACTGTATACACAATACTGGACAAGTGCCTCTCTTATGAAAATTTCAGATACCGATTTCAGATATAGTGGAACCTTGGTTTTCGTCAATCCGTTCCAGTAGTTCAGAGGAAAACCGAACCAATTTTTCCCCATAAGAATTAATCTAAATCCAAATAACCCATTACAGACACCCAAAACTATTAATACAAAACACATTTTATAGAGAACAATTATAGTGTGCGATGCGTAAAACAAAAATGCAAAAATACATATAAATGAAATGGATACATAAACATTTAACATTACTTTTTACCTTAATACTGAAGACTAGCAAACACAGAAATGAGTGGCACAGCCACACGGATGCTGTTTCACTGCCATCTGTTACAAACAGTGTCAGATTAACAAAGTTTTTGCATTGAGCCATCAGTCAACTTGAGTTCTAATAAAAAATACCAAACCTTAAAATATTTTTATTATTTTAACCTTGTGCCCAATTGATTCAATGATGTCATTGAGTTATTTTCCAAATAATAAATGTTCTATGTCAAATATCAGGCTTAGATGCAGTAGTGTTCAAAATAATAGCAGTCCCACTGTTACTAATATATTTTTATTGCTACATGGCAAACAAGTTACCAGTAGGTGCAGTAGATTCTCAGAAAGCAAACAAGACCCAGCATTCATGATATGCACACTCTTAAGGCTGTGCTATTGGGCAATTAGTTGAAAGGGGTGTGTTCAAAAAAATAGCAGTGTCTGCCGTTGATTTTAAAAACTAAAAACTATTTTGTACAAACTTTTTTTTTCTAGGATTTCGCAATCCTGTGAATCACTACACTAATAAAATATTTAGTTGTATGACCACAGTGTTTTATAACTGCTTCAAATCTGTGTGGCATGGAGTCAACCAACTTGTTGCACCTTTCAGATGTTATTCCACTCCAAGATTCTTTAATAACAAATCTTTAACTTTTTTTTTGGGTTTTGCTTCAGAATCAGCATTTGTGGTGTCTTAAGATCATGCATATCATGAATGCTGGGTCTTGTGTCTTTTCTGAGAATCCACTGCACCTACTGGTAACTTTGTTTGCCACGTAGCAATAAAAATACACTAATAACAGTGATTAATTTAGTGGTCACATTGCATTATTAATTTGAACACTACTTTGCATGTGTGTGTGTGTGTGTAAAAAATAAAAAAAAAAAAATAAAAAAATAAAAGTTTCATTTTTTTGAAAAATAGTCAAATTTGTCATATTTACTGTATAACAAATTGGATAATTGCAAGTAATAGTGTTTCCTACCGGAAAACCCACACTGACATCTGTTATAAGCACTATTTTTCACCCCAGTGCAATTAAGACAATAAAAACATGCATTTTCTAATTTCAGGGTTTCATTTTGTTGACAAACAGTCCAAAATGTCATATTTACTATTAAAAATGAGATTGAACAGTTTCTATATTGTAGGTTAGGCGTTGGTAACCTTTAGCATCAAAAGAGTAATTTTGCCTCCTCTTCCAGTACACCATGAATAAATTAAAGTATGGGAAACAACGAGGTCTATGCGTGTTCTGTGTGCATAAATGGTATTTATAATGGAAGTCAAAGTATTTTTTCCCCTGGTATGAAACACCACCACCAGTGTGAAAATTGTCCAATCTGTTGTAAACAGTAAATACAACAAATTTGACTATTTTTAAAAAACATTAAACGCTGAAATTAGAAAATGCATGTATATATTTCCTAATTACAATTGAAAAATGGTGTATATAAAGTTTATGGAAGGTTTTGTCCTCTGTGAGCAGGTCCTAAAATTTAGAATCAAAAGCACCAAAATACATTTTATCACTAAAAAACAGTGACATCAAATCAAATGGACATGTAGAAGGTTAAAATAATATTTACATGTTTGGAATTTCTAATTAAACTCTTTGAACTCAAGCTGACTGAGATAGAGAAAAAATACAGAAAAAAACTGCACAAAAAGCACACAGATACAGTGTAGTGGATATAAGCCAACACATCCAGTAAAATGCCAGGTTTGGTGAAAAATATACAAAAAAAGTCTCCCAACTGGAAAAAATATACAATGATTGTTACAATACACTTAATAATAAAGCTTAAAAAGTGGCAATTGAATAATACATTGGAACCTTAAAGGTCGAACACAAGTCAATCTATGGTACTTGCCAACCCAAAATTTCTGTGATGAAACACTGTGATGAAAAGAGTGCAATACATTTTTACACTGATGCACACATGTAAAAATAAGCCATCCACTATGTGATGTAAAAGAGTTTACCTTAGCCTACCTCAGTTCTTTAAGATTTCACTGTACAGTATTCATTATTTCATATTTCTAGTTAGGAGACTAATTGCCTCTCACTTGACTTGGGGATAGCCTTATCTTTCCAGGAATGCTCCAAATCTGTCGGATTTTGAGAGCATTGTCCTGTACATGGTCTCCTTTGAGCCAGATATCCAAACTGAATTCAACAGTCTTCACTATGGTATTCAATAAAATCAATTTCATTTTATTGATTTGGATGAATATCCCAAAAAATGCACTGCTCTCAAATTGAGTTTTTGGTGTTTTGTTTTCTTCATAAAAAGGAATTCATTTCATAATTGCACACAATTTGCAATTCAATTGTGTATTTTTTGTTACCCAAAAATCATCCACTGTTAAAGAAACCCAGTGTAGTTCAACATGTAAAGGCAGTCACTGAGCAGTGCCGCTTTGACTGTTTGTGTGGGACAGTTTGTTAAAAAGTTGAGTGGTCCCTTTTACACTAACAACTGCAAACACACTGCCAAACAACCACAGGGAACTGTGTGTTAGTCATTGTCTGACATAATATCAAATAAAACAGGTATAATGCATGAGAGGCAACTAATGTGTGACTTTTAGTGACATTTAAGTCATACATTTTGTGGCTAGTTATCTTAGTAGGGTTCGGTGGTACTTTTGATTGGTTTGTTGGTTAAGGATTTTCTGGTGTATTTTCTGAAAAATTCAGTTCAAACCTATACATATATAAATAGTGTTAAATAAAATGTAACAAATACAGAGATGATCATTTTCAAGAGGTTGTTTATTTTTCTCCGTAGAAACATCTGAATTTAACAATAACTAGTGCATATGTTACGAAAGGTATGCTATAATTGTCTCAGTGGGTTTTAAATAAATAAGGAATAAATAAAGTAAATATAACTCAAGAATTAACCATAAGCCATGCGATCCCTCGCATTGACCTTGACCTGCACGTTGCCCCGGTACTGCACTGCAAATGCTTACACAGCTTAGAAATATGCAAGATGGGTCAAGAATTAATTGAGTATATAAAAAGGAGGTAGCAATATGACGTTTGTTAAGTACATGTGACATAAGTTATGGTAAATATTTATGTGTAATCAGTATATCACCCTGTGACACCAATAGTTGCTATGACATATTGGCATCAGCGCCTCCCAGTGTTCAAGATCACAGCAATAAAAACACTGACATGGAAAGATGGTGTTATAGCAACAGCCTTAACATCTTCATTCATTAATGCGAGCCAACATGGCCAGAGGCGTAGGAAAGACCATGTCCTGTAAAGTATAGCCTGCCATCATGGCAATCAAAGTGATGGGCAGGCCAAAACAATGATGGCCTCTGTCCACACCCGACGTAAGTCACTTACACACATATCCAGGTATTTATAACGTACACATGCTCTCCCACGTAACTACCAACTGAAGATACCGTGGCCCATAGGAAAGAGGAAAGTTGTTGCATTATGTTCCACAATGAGGTGGTTAGCTCAAAGCTAAATCAGTCAAATGTGTATCCATTCATAAGATAATTCACTTTTAGGAATTCCGATCTAGTCTTAGTTGCATACTGTCCCAAATGTAAGTGGAATGTGTGCAGAGTTTATCAGTGGTCTTTAAACGTCTTCCCTGCACACACTGCCATAGAATGTCCTGCCCCACAACCAATGAGAAAAGGCGTGACACCGGGAAGGAGCTGCGGCTCCAAGACGTTGGCCAGTGAACCATCGCCGCACATTCCGTGTTCGTTCCAGCCCCAAGAAAGCAGACGCCCCCCTGAGAAGAAAAAGGGTCATGGGTCAGTGTAGCCGAGAGAACACAGCACTGCACAGACCTCACCTTAACGTGTGAGCTAACATTAGCAGCCTGCGGTGGTGAGCATGTTGCAAAGAAGAAAGGACATCTGAAAACACACACACTGAAATTCGCAGTCATCCAGCAATAAAGCTTCCCTGCTCTTCACAGCTGGAGAGCTTGTTAGTGGGTGTGGTCCGGGCTGCATCACCGAGGAGACACGTGCCATGGCAACACCGTTACCTAATAGGCTCCATTACCATGGCAACAAAAGCGAGCTTGCTTTCTCAAGGGTAACACATCCTCAAGCTTTCTCTATCCGGCTGTTGCGTGTCTTTCATGTTTTGTCTTTCCATCCATTTCATTGACAGTCTTCTTCTTTTGGGCTCTGGCAATGTGCGATGTCAAAGATTTGGACGCAGATACAGAAACATATGCTTTTGCCAGTGAGGAGACCAAGATGTCATGCCAGCAAGCTTATGCCAGTGTGACACTGTGCCAGCAATGGTGAAAGCATTACAAAGAAACATGCAAAGCCTTCATAATGACAAACCGGATTCAGTAACATACCATTGCTAAACTATAAGTGAATTTCCTGTTTTGAAGCATTATGTTCACCAGGGGAGAGAGAGTCATATTTGGTCGCTGTGCTTTATTCATGGACTCACTGACAGTATACCGCACATCAGTGTTTCCATGGCAACAAAGTGCTGCACTTTTTGAACAAAAAAGGAATTGAAATCAAGACGGTAAAACCAAAATCCATTTACTTGCAAACTCGTCCTGTTTTTAATGGTTTCATAATTGATAATTTAAAATGTCACAAATAATTAACACTTCTGCTGTTGTGACTTCTCATAAATTATTAGGCACAAGAATGTGACAACTGTTTTGTCATAAATACAAAACTTTCTTTAGATGGATGAATAGCACATTCGGAGCAGCTCCCATCGATCTGACCACCGACCATAAGGGTCGGGAGCACTTCCTCAGGTGCAAATGTGCAGCGGTATAAGAGGCAACAGATATCATAAGCAGCATGCAGCGCTCTCGGTGCTGTTCCACCTGACCTACTTCAGCACCAGAAATAGCAGCACTCAGGTTTCTTCTTCCAATCCTGTTTTGCTATTTCATTGGTCTTGCCGCCACCACTGCCGCCGTGCTCAGCACAGCAGGAGGAAACAGGGGAAGCGCAGCAGAGGAGCTGCATGAGGTTCACCTGCGCGGCAGCCTCTTTGTGAGAAGCGACAGTGTGACGGAGTGACTTCCTCATGTTGACGGCAGGTTCACAATTAACTTTATATATGCACCTGCATCTGCTAAGGTTTCCTCTTCCACTGAAGTATTTATAATCATGCTGATGTAAAAACTGGACCAGTTTTCAAACTTTAATGTGAGAAAATTTGACTTTATTTTTGTTTTACCTTGTAAGTTGGCATGGGAGAAAAGGAGCTTTGTATATTTGATGAGGAAGAGCAAACGCTTAAAAGGGTTTGTTGGTTCTCATCCAGGAATTCCTGACAGTGTCATTGGTCTTGTGCGGATTAAAAGTGACATTGCTCTCCAAAACATTCAACTGGAAAAATACGCCAATAAATCTGTGTGTGGCTAATTCTGCTCATTTACAGGCCTGTTAGCATAATTGCATTTGTCAGTGATACCCCCCCCCCCCATCTTAGCAAGCTGTAATTACTTCCTTCTGCAAAGGCCACAGAGCGATGAGCTGACCTTACAAATCTTTTGAAGCCACCAGAAGGATAACTACTTCATAGTGATGCTTTTACAGTAATATACTGGACAATTCCCCTGTAATGGGGAAAAAATGTGGTAAAAGGAAGAGTCTCATTTCTGTGTATTCCTTCGCATGTTTTATTAATTTTGTAATTCTTGGTATAGTTGTGGTTATCTATCCTCAATTTTACTATTATCAAAATAAAATGGAGTTGCTTTTATAGGACACTTCTCAGTGGCGGCTGCTGGTCAGTCGAGGAGGGGAAGCTCTTTTTTTCCAGAATTTATTATAAATGTGTTTATATATATCTAAATTCTACCCTCTGTTTTTTTTCAATGATCTTTGACCCTGCTGAACCAACTAGACGTCTCTACCGCTGCTCATTGAGGAAAGAAACCATCGAGTGACAAAAAAAGAGTCGCCAAACACAATGCCAGTCATTTTTAACAAAGATAAAGTCATTGAGGATCGGTACACTCTCCCGATCAGTTCAAAACAATGGAATTAAAATTTTTGCTCCTTTCAGTGTCAACCAAAAGGGGATTCCGCTTCAAACAGATCATTCAATCAGTCAGCCCAGTGCACTGTTGTAGACCCCCAGTGACGCCAAGTGTCTGATGGGCAGGACAAAGCCCAGCATTACCCAATGACCATCCAGTTTCGCGCAGTGGAAACCCTTACTCTACGCTTCCATATCGAATTCAGTAGACGCCCAGCATCCGACTGTGTTGGGAAAAAAGCCTTGTGGCTTAGGGGGATGAATGAAAAGGAAGTCAAGTCAGTTACCTGTGATGAAGTAGCCGATTCTGAACAAAAAAGAGCGCATATTTTGTCAATTAAATGTACACACAGCGGTACATAGCCGCACGGTGGCTGAGTGGGTTGCATGTTGGCCTCACAGTCAGCTGGGATAGGCTTCAACATACCCGCGACCCTAATGAGGATAAGCGGTATAGAAAATGGATGGACAGCGGTATATATTTCACCACTTTTTGGGGAGGACATTTTTGGGGAAGCTGAGCTTCCCTTACAGTCATAGAGCACTCGCCACTGACACTTCTCTTAAAGGAGACCACTTACCAACAATGGCGAGGTTATGCTCAGATCCACATGCAATCTGCAGGTGAAAAAGAAAGAACACCTTACAATTCAGGCTGTTGGCCAACAGTAAACCTGTCCTCGCAAAAACACAGTAAACTTACTTGTTATGATTTCACCTTAAAAAGGTTAAACATCGGTATTTAAAAAAAAAAAAAGAAGCAGTTTAAGGAAAGCTGCTCTGCTGCAAGTGGAGTTCATTCTCAGCACCCTGCCTTTGCAGACCAACTTTTTCTTCCGCCTTTCAATGTAAGAATCTTTTGCTTTGGAATTTTCCCCCACTCGTACCCACTGCAAAAATCGGAACTGACACATACCAGCAATGTACTTTATAAATCCTAACTTGATTAGAAGCATAGAGGTCTCTAAGTGCTTTGCTATAGCATTCTCTTGTTGCGATAAAAGTATAATGTTGATACATCTTCTCTCATAGGGCTTTTCCTTTTCAGTTTCAGCATACAAAAGTGGCACCTGAGTCTAATGACAGGTTAGTATTTGCTCTACCTGTTATGCTCATATGCCTCCTAAAAATATGACAGCTAACTAAACATTGACACGGTAGTGTGCACGCACACAGTGTAGGGACCGGGACACTGCCATGGCTGAGCAGCGAAGAAGATTCATTGTCCACTGAGCAAATCCATCTTCACCTTCAGCTTTACGCACACAAGGTGACGGACGTTGACATATGCCACTGCTGCAGCAACGACTGCCACATGCTGGATAAGAATGATATGCAGCTCGACCTTGGTCGTCTCTGACATCTGCTTTATTAGCAACCATCTCCTTTCATACAGCCACCATATAGACTGTAGGTTAACTGCTGCAGTCCTTTAATGATTCCACACAATGGTCCCGCTGGAAGAAGAAACCTCCGACTATGTAAGATATTAATGGTTCTATCCCTTGAGGGTAATCATGGAACTGCATGCCATGCCATATAAATATGCATTTCATGAAGGAGCCCCACTCTCACTACGTGAACTGTGGCGATACACATACTAAATTACGTTCAGCTGCCTTCTTTTTCCATTTATGGTTGAGCGGCTCCTCCTACTGGAAGTCCCAAGTAACACAAGATGAAAAGTACCTTAACGTTTACCCTAGCCAGAATTACCCTAACATGTAATCCTGTACGTCTTACTACTACTACTATTACATTTGTCTCACCTGTGTTGCTCCACAGAGGCTTTTAACCTCTGCAGGGGGGAAAGCCTGACTTTCACCATCCGCAAACTGGTGCTCACGATTCAGAGCACTTGTCAGAGGTCGGCCCAACTGTCCATAATCCCCTCTGCCCCATGTGAACACTCTCCCACTTTCTGCAAAGGGGTTATTTTGGTCATTCATGACAGGTGTGACAGGCACAGACAAGTCGAAGAGTTTTTACCCGTTTGGGCAACAATGTGAGTCCAGCCGCTCCACACATTGACAACTTTCTCTCCTCTCAATGGTGTGCACTTCAGCTGAGTTGGAGTGGACACGAAAGGCTCTGTGGCAGTGATCTGGCAGTGTTTGTTGCTTCCCCACAAAAATAAATCACCATCTCCTGCACGTAATACGGCAGAAGCACCATTAGTCTTCATCTGCAAAGTCAGAGCAGTAATCAGGAGCCACTGATCCACTAATTACAGGAAAGAATAGAGAGAAGATGTACAACAATGTTGCACATGACAGCTCTCAAACACAAACTAGGAGGAAATGTGTGTAAAATATTTCAAATGCATTATATGTTTAATGTAATTTTATGGGGTGAATTATTCACCCAATGCAAAGATTGCAGCTTGTAAGCCATCTCTATTTTTGAATACTTGTAATATGTGCTTTGTGCAACATGCTACGAGTGATACCTGTAAGGCACACACAGTGAGCTGAACCTGCAGTGACAAAGTGTGGCATCTTCTGATCCATCCCTGCAACAGGCAAACAAACGAGTTAATAAGCATCGCCCGTTCATATTTGTCAAAATAAATTTGCACTAACCTGGCACCAGTGAGGGAACCTTGGTGTTGAGGTGTGGTGGAACAGGGTCTGGGCTGAGTGCTCTTTTGGCAAGACTACAGAGACCTGTCCCCCACTGGTAGACACATCTTGAATCTGGGAGCAAAATAGAAGATGAAGTTGTGCAAGGTTTATTGCCAACTGAAAACCCAAGAAGCTATATCCAGTGTATACATACCTGTAATGGCAAGCGAGTGCCTGAGGCCTGCTGCTACACTAACCACACACTCCTTTAGACCCTGAGAAGAAAAAAATCAACATCATTATAGTCAAAGGTTATGATATAATAGACACCTACACTACCTATTTGACCAATACAACAATATATTCTGCCTTTACAAAATAGAAACCTTGAGTTTTTATTAATTGGGCAAGAGACTTATTATTAGATTTATTATTGCAGTTGTACTTTGCGGCGTTGTATAACTGCATTGCATTATTGAGTGTTGCCCTCTTTTCCCAAACAAACTAAAATACATAAATAAAACAGAAAAAGCAGAACATAGCAAAATGCGAAAGGTTGTGTTTTGTTAGCACAGTTATTAGGGATGAGTATTTACATCAGTGATTCTCAATTGATGTGTCACAAAAATAATCCAATGTCTGTGAATGCACCTCGCATTGTTTTGCGCAATTGCGCTACTGAGAATCATTTTGAGTTGCTACAATGACTGACATTTTGGCGCAATGGACCAGTATGCTGCATCATTTTTTTACGTTCATTTTTTAGGTGTCTTTGATTTTCCCCCTCTATAGGGTGATCATTTTCATTTCTATCAAATTATGTGGCATCATTTTGTTACTAATACATCACCTACTTACTATCAGGGAAGATATTCAAGATCATTTTTCTGCCGTTTAGATCTGACGTGTTTTCAAAGTGTTCCTCTATTTTTTCCCCCATTGTGGAAAGATGGTTTAGAAGAGCACAGGCAAGCATGTAATAAAGATTACCAGCCACTGTTGATCTACAGTTATCTTAATTGTGCTGCGTCTATTATGCCTCACCTCAACAAGCACCAGCTCTGCAGAATGTGTCACCAGATGACCAATACCAAGTTGTCCGAATACATTGGAGCCACAAGCTAACAATTGACCACGATCTGTGTGAAACAAGAACAACAATAGGGCTATCAAATGAATACAAGTTTTAATCAAATGAATTAATCACAAGCGAGGAAAGAATGAAATGCAGAAGACAGGCGAATAGGTACGGTGTAGGCAATGATGCGAACTCTGCATCGTTCTGTTGTGACGAACAGCGAGCTGAGAAATGCAAAGTTTTCATTTACTGGTCGATCTCTGTTCCTACCTGCTCGTATGGTTATGAGCTTTGGGTAGTGACAAAATGACGAGATTGCGGGTACAAGTGCCTGAAATTAGTTTTTTGGGTAGGGTGGCTGGGCCTCCTTACAGATAGGGTGAGAACCTCTGTCATCCGCGAGAAAAACCACGGAGTAAAACCAAAGCTCCTCCGCACTGAGAGGAGCCGGATGAGGTGGCGAGGGCAACTGGTCAGGATGCCTCCTGGACGGCTCCCTGAGGAGGTGTTCAGGGCACGGCCGACTGGTGGGAGGCCTCGGGGAAGAACCAGGGCACATTAGAGAGACTATGTCTTTCTTAACTAGCCTTGAAAGGGGACCCGCCGGGAGGAGCTAAAAAAAAGTGGCTGGGGAAAGGGAAGCCTGGGCTTCCCTCCTTAGGCTGCTTGTCCCCAAGACTTGATCTAGGAAAAGTGGTGGTCAACATTTTGCTGCGGTGATTGTAATTCCTGTTTGATTTGAGGAACTGAGTGATTTGTAGTAAACTATTAACACTTGCTAGGAGTAGCAGCTTCTGGCCACAGGTATAAAAGGGAGCGCTTTAGCACAGAGTACCAAGAATGAGTATATGTTGGCAGATCTGTCATGACAAGGGCTCCTATTTTATCAACATTCTACTGTGAATTTTCAGTACTTAACATTACAGACATTGCAAAATTTAACCACAAAGGCCTAATATTTCCTTTCACAAAAACACAGGTCTGATTTAGCACTCAACTGTTTTTTTTAATTACAACAGCTATAATATCCGTACTTCCCCTAAAATGCCATTCTGGCCTAATTTTAAGTAGAAAACCAAAAGAAACAAGTGACAAAGAATCCGCTGTGTCTCGGGTGAAATGGTAAATGTTAATTACCAGTGAGAAGAAGAGTAAAATCCCATCCACAGGCAACATTTGTGACTCTCTGATTCAGGCCTGAGCAGTGCTGAAGTGTGGAGCAGTTGGTAGTGTGACCGAGTCCCAGCTGGCCCCTGTTATTTTGCCCACTGGCAAACGCCTCTCCATCATCTGCACAAAACAATGTTGTAAAACATCTCATTTATCCATTAGTTCCTTTCCTATACCACTTGTCTATGCAAACTGGTTTGAAAATAACAACAGGGTAATGCAATATTTCATGAATGCTCACTTTGCCATCAGGTCACTCCTGCTAGTTTATCAGTACATAAAACATATTTAAAGTGTTACTCAAAGTATAACGTAAGCTATGTCTCATTTACGAGTGTGGAGTTTTTCCCTACATTGTGTTGCTTGGAAAGTTTATTGTGATTCCTCAAATAGCTGGTTAAATGCAGTGTTTAGTTCGTGCTGGAGGAGAAGCCCTACCATTCAAACAATGTCACATCGAGCTGAACGCGTTGGTAGGCAGAAAAAAGATTTAGCTAACCTGTTTAATTACATGATTACAGGCTATTTTAAACAACTGTGACGTACCGGTGAGAACCACGGTGTGTCCCCCGCCACCATTGACAGTCTTGACTGTCCTTCCCTGGAGAGGAGCCTTGGTCGAGAGCCGTGGGACTGCCTGGTCCTCTTCATCTCCCTGTCCATGCTGCCCGTAACTGTTAGCCCCCTGACAAACATGTTCGTAACTCGTAACTTACTTACTCGTAACTTACTATCAGTAATAATTTATTTATTTATATATATATATATATATATATATATATATATATATATATATATATGGTTAATTGGCGACTCTAAATTGTTCGTGAGTGTGAATGTTTGTATGTCTTTGTTTGTCAATATGTGCCCTGCAATTGACTGGCGACCAGTCCAGGCTGTACCCAGCCTCCCAAAGTTAGCTGGGATAGGCTCCAGCATTCCCGCGACCCTAATGAGGATAAGCGGCATAGAAAATGGATGGATGGATGTATATATATATATAAATATATTTATACTTACTTACACACACACACATATACACACTGTATATGTATATATACACACACACACAGTACAATTATGTTTCAACACCATGACTGATTGTTCTTCGTCGCTACAGCAAGCTAACTACTTATTCACTATAAAGCTAACAAAGGATTCGTTAAAGTTACCAAACTCATAAAACATTGATATAAATATGAAACCTAAGAAGGCAACATAACTAATTTCAAATGAACAAAATAAATGTGAGGACAAGAACTTCCTACCCACGCCAAAAAACAAAACTGCAACCTCCAGTTTGTTTCCATGGGCGGTGTCTTTACGCAATCCGTACGCGACAGGTTCTGCGCATGCACTTGACACGTCACTTCCTGTATCAGCATTTTTTTTTTACGCCAGCGCGATCTGGGCCCTGTAAGTCGGTGTGTTGTTTGATGTTGTTGTGCGTTGACGCAGACCTACTTTTACCTTGCTCTCTTTTTCCTGGCATGAAATCCATTAAAAGAAATGACCTGGCTATGACCTGGTCATCGTAGTTGCTATTTTTTTCCGTAGCTCCTGTGTGGGTGTTAAAGGAGCAGCTGCCACGGTGCCCCGGCTATGGCAGTATTGGGAATCCCATCAAGCGGTGTTGCCAAATTGGCAATTTGGCGTTAGATCTGGCGACATTCCAACCCCCATTGATGATATATTTTCTCAAAAGTAAAGTTTCTGGTATTGGGGGAATGGTGCTGTTGACAGGTCCGCGCCACACTAAGAGCATGCTGTGCAGCTCTATAAATCAAAAATGTAAATGAAGCACGCATGCGCGAGCTGCGATGCCGGAAGGGTGGAGCTCTCCCTGTTTTACACAGCCTGGATAAAAAGGGGTGTGTGTTTATATTTGATTGTTAGTCTATTGCTACTCTTATTTTTTAATTATGTGGATTATGTCACAATCATTTTGGTAAATATGAGTAATCGATAAGCCCACTGTATTGCCAGTATATATAAATTGTAAAGCTCAGTTGTTATTGCATTTATTCACCAGAAGAGTGTGCTACTCACAAACCACATTGCGTCATGTTCATTTGAGCCATATTAATTTGTTATTCGCTGTTGTGCTAATTTTGAAAGCCAACGTGTGATGGGAGACCTTTGGGAAGTCAAAATAAAATATTAGTTATTTCATTTAGATGAAATGGTCAATTTTAAATTCATAAACCAAAAATCAAGTTTATGTTATTATTTTTATATTTTTTTCTTTCGTTTTTATGGTGGTCCTAACTCACTGGATTAAATTTTTAACTGCATTGAAGATATCAAGAAATTACTTTCAGATATGTTTTTACATATAAATGAGTCCAAAACTGAATGCATTGTATTTGGATCAAAGTTGCTCAGTGGTGCTGTGGACTCTCTTGCCCCCATCTGGGTGTTGACTTTTACAGCTATCTGAACTTTGACAAACTTTGACAAATTGTTCTGTCGCCGGAGCTCATTTTTTCCAGCTCTTCCTTCTGGCTAAATTGAAGCTCTTTGATGGCGGCAAGATGCTGAAATGGCTATGCATACGTTCAATAGTTCTGGCATTGAATAACACGCTTTATTCACTTTACAATTTTGTCTATGTGTGTATATGAAGTATGGTTATTGACCATATATTTTAATACATTGAAAAAATAATAACCACTACCACAGCATGTGATGTCGCAGAAGCACAGTCATAAACATTTGCCAACAAAGGAAGTGACGTAACCAATTGTGTTTCCGGTATGGGTTGCGTAGTGAAAGGGAGCAAACAAAGTATACTAGTGCCCTCAATTAATTCATACAAAAACTGCCTCTTAAAAGCATCAGAAACAAGATTTGTTAGGAAACAAAATCAAAATGAGCAATCTGAATTTAAGCGATGCCCAAAACCCTACTCAAGAGACACTTGTGGTTAAGACTGTTCGACTTATGGCTTAATAATCAGGCTCACTGAAGCAGTGAAAACAAGGTCACATTTGAAAATGTTTGAAAATGGCAGTTTGGCTTAATTGTTTTTGTGTTGCGATGTTGTGTTAAATAAGAGTTAAACAATCAAGGGCACACCTGATGATAAGAAATCATATTGAAGAAAAACACACATTATCAATGTACACCATGGTCAGTCACATTGTACCATGACTTTTACGTCAAAATAACTGAAAACATGAAATATAATAGGAATATAAGTTTAACAAACAGAAAACTGTCCATGTAAAATACACTTTTCCCAAGAAAACAGTTTTGGTTGGAAACAACGTCAAGTCAATTTTATTTACATTATATAACGCCAATTCAAAACAGAAGGCACTTAACACATTGAACGGGTCTAGAACGACGATCCTCATACATTTAACACAACCAACTGAACCTCACATGAGCAAGCACTTGGCTAGGGAGGCAAAAAAAAACCCTCCCTCTCGGGAAGAAACCTTGTACAGCACCTAGGCTGTCTGACAATGGACACAATGTAATGTAACGACTAAGTAATTGTTGTGGAAACAACTGTACCCCAACTACAGAAGAATGCCTGGAATAAAAACAAAACTTGAGCAGTTTATTAGACCTTTGCAAAGGGGTCAGACAACATACAGAGTTCATGATGGTGTTCTGGTGGGTGGGTAAAAAGTCTTGCCCAAGAACAACAATGACTGGGATGGCGGAAGCAAGGTTGGAACCGCCAACATGATTGTTATTATGATTGTCATCACCATTACAACTGTGTTGCAAGTTGTGGCAATACCATGCTGCCACATCTTATCCTCCAGCTCATACACTGTCTCAGGAAACTGTCTGTTTTTAACAATGACAGGAGTCTTATGACTGTGTTTTATCACACTGTCAACTGAATAACTTTTGTCTTTCTAATTACCGTCTTGGTTTGAAAATACATCAGCAAAAAATAAGACCGCCCTCAAACACATCCTGAAATGGTCTGTCAAGCAGATTGGACAGTCACAGCTTGGTATCACTTCACAACAAGCAGCTGCAGATGCAGAGGTCTAGCATAACGCAGGATCCTCTGCTCCCCTTGAATCACCTGTTCCAGTAACTGCCATAAGCACAGAGACTGGTGGTCCCAAAATGCAAAACCAAGAGATATAAGGACAGTTTTATCCCAGTTGCAATTGTCTTTCTTAATACAGTGGAACCTTGACTTAACTAAAAAAGGAATTCAGAAGAAAAATGTATAATACGAATTGCGCTTTGAAGATATTTCCGTCCCATTTAATCAAAGAAATTTCAAAATACAAAAATGAAAATTGAAAGTGCTGCGCAGAATTTTGAATGTACTGCACCGCCCTACAAGCTGGCCTCCCCTGGGGTGGTAATGCACCAGAGTAACCGCTGTGAAAACCAAAGAAGAAGCTGCCCTCCCACTGATTATTTCCCATCATCCTCTTCCTCCTAATAATGATCAATCACAACGTCCCTATGCGCAGCGTATCGAAAAGCTTCCGTCCATTGTTACAAATTAAAATGAACAAAATCACAGTGTTAAGTTTAGTGTGCAATGTACTGTATTCATCAAAACCCCATTCGCTGTCTTCTCCGCCGCATTAAATCTCACCTCGCTCAACCCAAAAGGTGGCCTTTTTCATAACAGCATTTGTTATAATTTTTCATTGCTTTTATTATTTTCTCATTGTGTGAACGCTGCAGGCAAACATATATCAAAATGTTCGGCTCGTCCGGGAAAAAGGTGTTACCTAAGATTTTGCAAAATTTCTCGTTTTCCGATAATTTTTTCCAATTGAAAATGAAAGGGGAGTTTTTCAAAGGTCCATATTTTGCACATTTCTCGACCAATTTGAACCGTGGACAAGACATAGTGCTCAAATTGTTGGGGAATTTATTGCTTTGCAGTCGGTTTTGGTCTGAGCAGTACGGTGAGGGCGTTTACTTTAAAGTGCTGATCCAAAGAATCGGCTCGTTGAAATGAACGACAAGAGCCGGCTCCTGTCGCAGGGAGCCGATTTGTTTTTCCTCTTCTTTTTTACTGTGTATTATTCCACCCTTTTTTGACTACTCCACAGTTTTCAACCTATTTTACTCAGGTGGGAACTCCAGAACTGTAATGCAGGTTGCATGTGGCAGAGCATTGCCAGCATCTCAATACTCACATTAGCATAGTAACATTTTTAGCTGTTTTCACACAGTTATTTTGTTATGCTAGGTGATAGCAAAGTGATATAAGATGCCAGCATGGCAATATTAGCATAGTAGCACGGCTGGACCGTCCCATTTCACATCTCTCTAGCTGCGGCTATGTTCCACGCAGGCTATGCCTTAATCCCTACTTAAATACTGAACAAATGCTCCTCTTATTCCGGACCCTGTACTCTTGGAAATAATTCGTGACCTTCGTGATAGAAAATGCCTGAATGTTAATATTAGCAGCATGGTGTTGTGGACGTGTTCCTGCAAACACTCAAATGAATTACCCAAGAGTCCATTTGTCCCTAAAAAACTAAAGAATAGAGGAGGAAACCGGGTCAGGGTCATAGTTAGGTGGCAACAGTAATAAAAAATCATCAAACAGTTTTGTCCACTGGTCGAGAAAATATAATATAGTGGGGAGGAGGTGATCAGGGGGCACTCCTGAAAGCAGGGAATGGGTCAATATCAGGAAGTCAAACGAGATCACACAAATGACACCAGCGGCGATGGGATGTCCTCGCTGGTGGAATCGAGGATGGAGGCTGGTGAGATGTCCTCACTGTTGGTGTCGATGATGGAAGCTAGGGATCGTTGAGGCTCCGGAGCTGGGGTGCAAAGAGAAAGGTGGTACCATGTGACACCTTTACCTTGGACTCGAAGTGCATAAAAACTGCGCTCACTCACTTTGAAGGGGCCAGTCTAGCGGGGCTCAGACCACTTACATTTGATGACTTTCTGCCACACCCACTCAACAGGTAGAAGGTCAGGAACATGGGGTTTCTTGCTGTTGTATACCTGGGCAGAAAAAAGTGGCACCCAAGCTCCTTATTTAATCAAAGTAACACCTTGGTTTCACCTGCAGGCAACCGGCGATAGGAGCTGCTGGACAGGGGAAGGGCTGGCCTGTATGAAGTTCATAGGGTGAAAAACATTTTACTGACATCTGGATAGTCAAAAGTGCGAGCAGTAACGCGTCAACCCAATTCATTTTAGTCTGTGTACAGATCTTTGCCAGTTTGGTTTCGATTTTGTTGATTAATTCGCTTGACCTTGCCTTGGGACTGGGGATGATACACTGTCCCGTACTTATGCTCTAGCCCAGGGGTGCTCAATACATAGATCGCGATCTACCAGTCGATCGCAAAGACATTGTGGGTAGATTGCGTGACATTCACAGCGTCTATGCGCTGAACTAAAACACAGCTGCAAAATCTGATATCAATCTAAATAAGGAAAAAGATTGGGGACCACTGATATAAGAAATTACTAGTCTGATTATTATTATTATTATTATTCATTATTATTCATTTATTCAATCATTTTCTATGCCGCTTATCCACATTAGGGTCGCGGGTGTGCTGGAGCCTATCACAGCTGACTTTGGACGGGAGGCGGGGTACACCCTGGACTGGCTCAGTCAATCGCAGGGCACATATAGACAAACAAACATTCACACTCAAAATCATACCAATGGACAATTTAGAGTCGCCAATTAACCTAAGATGCATGTTTTTGGAATGTGGGAGGAAATCGGAGTACCCGGAAAAAACCCACACACGGGGAGAACATGCAAACTCCACACAGAGATGCCCAATGGAGATTCGAACCCTGAAACTCCTGACTGTGAGGCCAATGTGCTACCCACTCGACCAAAGTGCGGCCCATAAAAAATTATTATACATTAAAAAATAAAAAAATGTAAAAACAAAGAAAAATACGTCCACTTGATTGACAGTCCCTGCGTATGCGGAAACACCGGCGCTATGTGCTGCAAAACTAACAAGCTAACAGCAAGTTACCTCCGTTTTTTTCTCTTAAACTTAAGAAAGGGTAAAACAATGAGTTGAGGAGCTGAACCAAGTAAGAAGAAAAAAAAAGTATCACTTTCGTTTAGTATGAGAGGAGGACTTTTGAGATAAGCGGCATAGAAAATGGATGGATGGGTTTTCGTTCAAATGCGTTCACCTCATCTGCTACACTGCAATCGCAACACCAACTAGAGGAAATGTGGAGCTGCATTTTCAGACAGTTCATGGCAAATACGACACTAAAACCCAGGTAATGACAAAAAATAAACATAGTTGTGTTGTGTGGTGCAGTATGGGCTCACGCGGTTATGTATACTATATCATCTTACAGTACACGTCAATATGTTGCAATTTCTTTATAATTCAGTGTATGCGTTGTGTGATTGTAGAGGTGGTATATCTTTTTGAGTAGATCATTTTGTAAGTAGCTCGCAGGTTGAAAAAGTGTGAGCACATCTGCTGTAGCGCAAGGGCCTTTTTCGACCAGCTCCAGGTGTTGGCTCCTAAAGTGACTGCCGTTGTCAGAACAAATGCGTCGTGGGAACACATGGAGAGAAAAAATATTGTCAACAATCCACTTAATTACAGTTAATTACAGTTTTGGCAACTTCAAACTTTAGCTTCAGCAGTAGCCTCAGGCCAGCCACTCCACGTGCCAACACAGACGAGCTGGTACCGTTTCCCCTGGATGGGGGTAATCATGTCGGAGTAGTCATCGATCCATTCCTGTCCTATTTGACTCGGAACAGGAAAGATGGCCAATTCAGGTTTCAAGGTGACTTTTGGGTTGTACTCCTGACATACATTACAGAAACTGACATAATTATCGACCATGTTTTCCAGATAAGGGTGCCACCAAAGAGCCAAATTTGCTTGTGTTAGCTTTATCCAGAGCGCCGTCAGTCAGTTGACTGGAAGCCACTGTCTGCCATGCGCCCTCTTCATGACGAACTAATGCCAAGGCGGCTTGAAACTGTTTGTCAGGATGTCTGTGGCAACAGCCGTCGGTGAACAACCAGTTGGAGCCAGGAATAGCCTGGCTGTGTAGGTCAGGTCGGATTTTGTCAGTCAGCGCAACTCGTTCTTCACAGTTATGATAGTCACCCCCCACAATATTGTCAGCCATATTGATACCTTCATGGGTAAATGTCAGGTTGGGTTTTTGCAATATTTTCATGAGACGTCTTTGTTTCAATGTAGTCATTGTAAACAAATGTGATGTGACATATGCTGTTGTTGTGTAATTTGTAAGCACCACAAGTTGCTGGCCCATGACCACGTGGGCGCTCTTTTTTATTAGTTTTGCCAATGCCAATGCAAATGCCAATGGTGGGGCAGGTCAGATGAATCGAGCAGAACACTGGCATACATCAAAACGCGCCAAGCGCCCCCTTGTCCATCACCCCCTTCAGGTTTCTGAAACAGGACCACGTTACCGGTGCCGTTAGTTTCAGAAACATCCAGGTAAAAAGGAAGGGAGTAGTTTGGAACGGCAAGGGCAGCGGCAGAAGCAAGGCACCGCTTGAGATTGATGAAGGCCTGTTCAGCCTCAACAGTCCACTGGAGAACAGCTGTCGCACAACGAACACCAGCCTCAGGGAGGAGATAGTGGAAGGTGGCAGTCCAAGGGTTGACAGTTGTCAACTGTCAACTGTCCTTGACTGTAAGTCCTTGACAGTTGACAGGCTGGGGATGAGAAAGCATAGACAGGCGACAGGAGCCAGACATGGAAACACCGGTTGCAGAAATTTCACGGCCCATGAAGTGGACAACAGGGTGAGCCATTTGGAGTTTTTTGCGCAAGACCTTATAGCCAGAAGCAGCCAGACACTCAAAAATGAGACGAGTGGCTTCAAGGCAAGCGGATGGGGATGTGGCTGCCAACACAAGGTTGTCAGCATACTGAACCAGGAAGTGGGCGGGAATACTGGTACTTGCAGCCCCAAAAGGTGAAGACAAACACATGACGCAAGTGTTATGCCAGCAGTACGCAAAAGAAGGCTTTGTCCAAGTCAATGACGGTAAAAAAAGTATAGGGCTCTGCTAAGTGGGACAAGGCAACGTAAGGATTAGGGACTGGAGTGACTGGAGGTGAAAACAATGTCATTAACAGCCCAGAGATCGTGAACCATGCGGCACACTGAGATACCTCGTTTTGGGACGGGGAGAATGGGTTTATTCCATTCTGAGACCGAGGGTTCCAAGACCCTGGCCTCCAGGAGGCCGTCAATGGTGCCGGCTATGACAGCCACAGCAATAGGTTTGTGAGGATACTGGCGGACATGCACAGGCAAGTCCGATGGGATGTCAAAGGTCACGGGCCGCAAAGCCAACATCCGTGGGCCCAAACCCGTTGTCCATCACTTGAAACCCCCTGCATCTGTTGTTGCAGTTATTGTTTGATTTGTTCTTTGATTTGGTGTACAAATGAAAGACCTAAGGCTAAGGCTTTTCAGCTAAGGCTGCCCACAGCTGAAAACACATTGTCTTGTCACCAAACATTGTCACCTTGTCTACCCTCCCGATGGCGCTCTTCCTTACCACGTCTTTTAGCGTGTTCTTCAGTGAGTATTTGGAATCATTGCTCAATGATGGTGTGACAGTGGTTCATATTAATGTTGTCGTTGCATAACCACGGTGGTAGTTTTAGGGTAGGATGACCATATTTTGATTACCAAAAACCAGGACATAGTACTATTACTACTCAAGTGATACTCAAAGTTTACTCATAAGAGAGCTTTATCGTTTTAATAAATTTAAATGATGATATTGCAGAATACCATTTTGATAAAAAATTGGTAATATTTATAACCAAATTCCAAAGGAAGAATGTTCAAAAACATTTGAAAAAAATATAACAGCACAGGCGGCAATCTGTAAATGATATAAAATAAGGGTAAGAAGGGTGGCGTAGATTTCACATGCGTAGTACCCCAACATGTAACTGCCGAACAATAGGTCAACCGGATATAGATGTGTTCTGCACATGTGTAGAACGGACTGCGCTTCAGTACGAATTTCAAAATGACAGCAACAAACATACCACCTCGGCTAGCTCATCTTTTAATGATTTTGTGTTGCTGAAGGGACCGGAAAGTCGGTTGAGAGTTTATTTTAATATTTTGTAATTAGACAAAAGTAGACATATACAACAAATATGGCATCAATTTCATGTACATTTGCAAGATAAAACAGTGCCACCACTGGTTGCTTTAAAACAGAATGCGAGACACATTAAAGACAGACAAGGAAATGAAAGTATACCTAATTAACGATATAAATGGTAAACAAGAAAATAAACAGAAAATGAAATGATAAACTAGAGGTTTTCTACAGGATTCAGATGGTTAACTGTATGAAACCATGGCTTGTTTTGTCTGAAGTTTTTTCTGAAAGCTACTTCATGGAATCATCCTTGCAGTCTATTTGAAAGATACAAAGAAAATATACAAATAATGACAGAATGGAAGTTCTCAGGTTTCAGACAGGTGAGATACTAACGTGCACGTCTGATGTCACTCACAGAGTTTCAAGGAATCATCAGGTCGTTTTTGTGTATGCTCAGATTCTTAGGGGAAAATTGCATGGGACCATCTTCATAAATCATAAACCACTAAAATACTTTTAGAATGTCACTGGAATGATTTCTTTCAACAACATCAAAAAGGGACAGGTTACATTCACCACCATGAAAATGCAAGGGTACATTTAATATATAATCACTGAAGTGTGGAAGATTAAATTGATAATGAAACAAAATACAAAAAATATCACATCATCATATATAACAGCAGCGTTAACAATAGGCGTAAAAGGGGATTTTTGGTACAAAGCACACAGACAGTTTGCAGGACATACAGTAAGCCAATGAGTGAAAACAGAATGCTCTTTGGGTTTGTGCAATTCACTGATATCATAGCAATTAGTGCCACTGTACATTGTATTAGCCTGTACCCTGCAAAGGAGGAACACCGGGGTGTTTATGCCAAAATTAGTGCACATTCATCGTAATGACAAAAGGGCTGATACACAAGCAGCCTCTACAGCAGGTTGAGAGGGATACACTGACTGACTGCAAGCGAACTATGAAGGGTCAGACACCCAGCTGCTTGTTGAGGCGGCTCAGAGCATCACTCACGATGTCGAGCTCATGTCGGAGCTCCTCTATGACGCTGTTGATGCTGGGAGTGTCTTTAAGCACATCCACACTCTGGGTGTAGGGGTTGTATCGTACTGTGAAGGGACGCTTGACGGTCTTGGCAAACTCCCTGAAATATAATAATAATAATAATAATAATAATAATAATTGTATAATTGTATATAATGATAATAATTGTATTAGTAAGACTGACTATAATTATATACATCTCACTATATTATTGGCATAGCTAAAATGGGATAAAGCTTACCTCATCTTGACTTTGGCCTCCTCAAAGCTGTCTGACACAAAGTAAACATCCTGAAAGGTAGTAATGATGCATTCTTGTCTGGATGTTACTTTTGGGTCAAATGGCATTATCCTTGCTTTACCAGAGAGTGCATGCTGAAAGACAGAACAGTACAATTTAGCAGGTTTGATTGGATCTGATCCATGTGATTCATAAAACAACATTATATTTTAATACAACATACTATTACAGGCTTTTTGTTGGTTTGATACCTTTTGTTTTTCTATAAAAATACATCATATCTCCTTGCTACAACCACACATTTTGGCTCATTTGTGAGTATATGTGGGAATCCTGGCATTCTTCCGTGCCGCCTGTAACATACCAGCTACATGAATCATGATACTGCCAATGGTCATGATCATAGCTAGTAGTATGGTTGTTTCCAAACATTTAATGATAAACCAGATGTTGAGCAAATGTCACTGTTAATGTTTCATAATCCTTCTAATACTGTTCATATCAACTTTAAGAGCTTTTGCACACAGTTTTACTTTTATCATCTATAATATTGACTGTTGCGTTAAACAGTTGTTCAGACTTCACTTCACTTGTGGAGCCATGTATATCAGTTGGTGAAATCTGAAGTAAAAGTACTGATACATTTGGTTGAAATTCAGGCACAATGCTTTGATTAAGGTTGTCTTTACTTCATATTATTTTATATCTTCATTTGTTAGACATTGCCTAGATTTCAGGGACTGCAGAGGGAAAGTAGCTATGCCTAAATCTGGTTAAGACATTTTCTTTTTTTGCTTTGTTAGTAATTATTTACTTACTCGTAATTACTTATTTTTTCAAGCCCATGGGAGTCAGAGCACATTGGAATTGTCCTGACTTTTATTATTAATTATAATTAATCCATGTGAATGGTATCCGCCGATGATCGCGTACGTAAACATGCGGATGATCGGAATCGGCAACATACTGTACAGGTAAAACCCCGAAGGGAGCATGTTTAGTTTTTACTTGTTTGATTTTAGCTGGTATTTGATTTGACATCTATTTTATCATTCTCTATATGTGCCATGGTTGTGTACATACATATTTTTTTAACTTTGAACGTAGTCCAAGTCATAAGTCATACCTAAACTGCGATTGCAAATGGTGGTAGCAAAAATGGCAATACTTATTTATGTGACAAAATATTTGAGGTAGTGCCTGGTGTAAAACGTTTGAGAACCATTGCACTAAAGCAACCTACTTCCCAGTGCTGAGAACCCATTACATTGGTTCAGATCAAAGGGAATCATGATTTTTATTTTAACTTCTGTCATTGACAGAATGGTATTTTTCAACATTTGAACAGTAAAAATGCATGAATTATAATAACTAAATAAGATATAAGTATGAGGTGGGTATCTATGGAGGTGTACACCGCGGTGCAGATTGAAATAAGAATTGTCAGGCCTTTGCTCAGGTCTGAGCTCTAATGAAGGCCATTCTAGTTAAACAATGTGTCTTTACCTTAAGCTCACTGATGGATGATAGCAGTCCTGCCCCATATGCTCGTAGTTGTCCTTCTTGCTTGCATAGGCCGAACTCAACTGTGAAGAAATAACACTGACAGACCAAAAATATGTCATAAAAAAGAGAAAGCATTATTTTCATTGAATTGCTTCAGCAAGGCAACTCACTGTGGCCAGTTTCTGAACAGAGTCGTCTGAAGCACCGAGTGAAGCCAATCCGATTTCCTGAGAAAACTGTGCAAAACTGGGCTCTGCCAGCAAGGGGACGTGTCCCAGCAGCTCATGGCACGTGTCCCTGAATTAGGAGCGGCAGTGCTTGAAACTACAATTGCATGAATGGTGGCTTTCTTCTTACTCATTAGCATGTTGTCAAACACTCACGGCTCAGGGGTGTATAAGGGATCAGAGCTGTGCCTCACATACTGAGTGCAGTGGAAAACACGAAAGGCCAAACCGGCCAGGAAGTCACGAGGGGACAGGTAACCTGCCACAGGCCTGATGGTAAATCCAGTGCGTTCTGCAGAAGGAGTTTTAATTTATAATTGAACACCACAATGATGACCTCCCCGCTTGAAATGAAACCTACCCCTGAGAAAGCGAGAGACATCTTCTAGTTGGGGGATGTTGTCTTCTCGACATTCACAGTATTTGGACAGCAAGGGCAGGTTCTTTAGGTATTCCCTACAGGCGTGGCTGGGGTACAACTTGTTGAGCTCCCTGTACACAACACCCCAAGTCTTCACTTCCTCCTCTGTGAACTCAATGCGAGGAATTGGCTCACCACTGTGGAAAACAGGAAAATCCCCTGAGTAACATGCAGACACCCCAAATGAAGAGTTCAAATCAGCGATGGAAATAGTACTAAAATACTGTGCCAGTACAGGTCTGAAAATCTATCCATTCATCTTCTATGCCACTCATGCTCACAAGGGTCGAGGGGGTATGCCGGAGCCTATTCCATTTGACTTAGCGATAGAGGCGGGGTACACCCTAGACTGGTCACCAGTCAATCGCAGGGCACGTAAAGACAAACAACCATTCACACTCACACTCATACATGTTACGAGTTGTCAATTAACCTAACATGCATGTTTTTGGAATGTAGGAGGACATCGGAGAAAAGTTCAACACCAATAGGTTTGACATGGGAATGATCAAACACGCTGGCATTGATGGGCGTAGCCTGCATCACGCTGTCAAACAAACCATTGACCAGACCAGTGTTAATACTCACTGGAATACGGGACAAAGTGTGTTGCTTGTCAATATGAGCGTTGTCAACCCTAAAGGACACAGCACACATGCACATTCTTGTCACATTTGTCATGACACAAATTGTCATGTCGCTGCCACACGGCGATCGGATTTTGTGATCAATTTTGAAAGGCATTTATCAGTGTATGCCGATTACACTTTTTTTTAACAGAAATTAGCCAATACTAATTGGTGGCCAATTTAATGGAGCATCCCTAGTAAAAAGTGCTTATTTTTTTACCCAAAAAATCATTCTCTAATCAAGAATTTTATATGTGAGACCAATTTTCCTATCTGAACTGGTATGTAAACTAAAGTCTGAGAAAGATGTGCCATCATAAATTTGAAAACTGGCAAGTGGCTGGCAAGAAAAACTAAAAAATAATCTTAAATTTAAATTTTCTGTCACAAAATATTGGTCCCTCACAATATCATGGTTTACTACCTTCATATATTGCGTTTTTTCAAAAATGTAATAATAAATGGTCACTGCTTTGTGGTTGACTATGACTTACTTTTAGCAAAACAAAATATGCCACTGCTTGAGCAGAAGCTTTATTTATTTATAATGTCTGCCCACCACATTAGCGATTCACCAAAACCTTTTTGATCCTTCGATGTCGGCTCTTCCTATCATTTGTTTGTCTGAAATACAACGACAAATATCCAGATAATTTAATAATTTCAGATAATTCAGAATAGAAAAAAATAGGGGACCTTTGGAATTTTCATCATAGTTGTAGATCTTTATGTCTAAGTAAATAATTTCACAGAATTAGTATTAAAAAATATATATATTGTGAGAAATATTTACCTTACATGACACTGTACTATTGCATTCAACTATTATTTTATTAACATTGTACGAAAACCAAATAAGATTGTACAGTGATTTTATGTCTGAGTAAAAAAAACCCAAGAAATATGTTATTTGCAGCCTTTATATGTGATGTGTGTTTGTCTAAAAAATTCACATAAAATCACTTAGGAATCATAATATTGGGGGAACTGTGGTGCTTGGCGGAGGTTTGCGCTTTTTGATTGTTTGTCTAGTTCATAATGAATCATACTTGGACACACGGTGACATAGGGGTTAGCATGTTGGCCGCACAGTCAGGAGATCTGGAAGATCTGGGTTTGCATCTCTGTTAGGTATCTATGTGTGGAGTTTGTTGTTCTCCCCATGAGAGTTTTCTCCGTGTATTCCATCTTCCTCCCACATCCCATGCCCTGCGATTGACTGACAACCAGTCCAGGGTGTACCCCGCCTCTCACCTGAAGTCAACTGTGATAGGCTCCAGCATAAACCCGCAACTCTAGTGAGGATAAGCGGCATAGAAAATGGATGGATGGGTGAGTCCTACTTTGCAGAAATTCACTTATAGTGGTTGGGTTTGGAAGCCGAAACAAGAGGTGACTCTTCTTTAAAAAAAAAGGCATACAGTACTTTTGTAAAAGTACAGATAGTGATATTAGAATATGCCTTAAAATTACAAATAAAAAAACTAAATTTGCAAATATGTGTAATTTGTTACTTTCCACCTCCATGTGCTGGCTTACTGTTTGTAGGACATCGCAAGATCCGCAAAGTACTTCCTTCTTTTGCGATAGACATTGTCCTTAAAACCCTGATGGGGTGAAATACACATGAGAAACATGAGAAAGCATTGAATTAGAAAGTGTAAATAGATAAATTTGTCCTTTCGTACCGGATGATCAGCATCCAACTCCAAACCATACATCAGGACACGATTTGCACATTTGTCCAAGTCAGATATTTTCTTTGGGAACCAAGGTACATTATGCATATCTGGGAAGAAAGTAGCAAAATCAGAAACATAATAACAACATATGCATTATGTTTTGATCCATCTACCTTCCTCCTGTACATAGGAGTTATCTGGATGCTCCATGTCCACCACCTTTACATGCTTTTGTAACAGCTGAATGATTTCATTGAGTTGTTCATTGTTGCTGTCGCAGTCCACAAATATTTCAAACTCGGAGTTGCGCCTTTTTGATTTCCTAGATTCAATGTGTACAAGGTTGACATGGTTTTCCTGCAACAAATTACAAGAATCACTGGTATGGTTTTCTTCATGCCAGTAAAAAATAATCTTAATTATTGCCTACAAACTACATCAAAAATAATTGAAATCTTTACAAACAAACAAAAGTAAAGATCTGAATTGCAGGTAGTATAAAAACATGTTCTTACTTGGAAGAGTTTGAGGGCCTTTACAAGTCCTCCAACTTCATTCTTGAGGGAAAAGATAATTGTTGCTCTGCCTTTCTCTGGTAAATTCTTCTCAGTGTTTTCTTCTATTTTTGTGAAGGTGGACTTGTTTATCTGAAAGCAGCAATCATTGATAATTAAGTAAACGCAATGCATCTGATAGCAGAGGCTATGAGAAGATTAACCATTATAGTTTTTCTACATCTATACATAGTGTAGTTATGGGGAACTTGCATGACTTGTACATCCTTAAATATTTTGGGCATGTTTTCTAAATATACTTGCAATTTCATTTTTCAACAATGATCTCTGTTCATTTATGCTACAATAGTGTGAATCAAACATACAATGTCTTCCTCTTGAGTGGACCATAGCTCAAGGGCAGGTAATGACGCCAATGCCCAACTAGTAATCACTTAAGACCATCAAGCCATCCAAAAATCCCATGAACATCTTGGGAACATGTATCACCACATGGAGCTCACACACACACAGAATGCTGATCATAGTTATTTGTATCTATAATAAAAACAAACAATATGTGTAAGTGCTTACATGCACGCAGATAATCACAGGCGATAAGTATGTCAATGCTCGGGACAGACGCAGAGATTAGCGTCACGAGACGTTCATTGCAGCACCCTAGACGGCGGCCTCACGTTGATGCATGTATGTGCACGCGAGCAGCAAATACATTATAATCCTGCTCAAGAAGGCTACGACATTACAGAAAACCCCCCTGCTTGAATCAAACACAGCATTAGGATCACAATGTTCACAATAAAACTAAATGAAGCATAATTTATAATATTTTGCCAATAATTCACTCTTTTTTTAACAAGAATAGTTAGCCCCTACCATGTTTTGCTTCTCAAGCGTAGCAACAACAACAACTCGTGAAAGTAGTTTTTGGTGAATCCGTGCTAGTAGAGCCCCTGAAAACATTACTGGATAAAGTCGCCCAGGATCAGCTCTTTTACGTCTTGATTTAACGATGATGAACTTGTCTCTGTTTCTCAAATCAACTTACAACAATCCCATTTAGACTGCGGGAAGCCTATTATTATACCCCCCCCCCCCCCCAGTGGGCTCAGATCTTAGCATGCAGTGCACATTTTAACCCTTAATATCAAAGAGTATCTAACTGTTTTTCCAAGTCATCCGTTTAGTATATTAAGAACTTTAACTTTAATTATAATAATTATTAAAATCTAACAAAAAAATACAATACAAAATTACATGGTAACTCAGTAAAAAATTGGCAAGAGACAATCACATGTGCTATGAAATTAGTATAACGAATTAGTGGAATATATAATATATACTGTATATATATATATATATTTTTTTTTTTTGTGCCAACTCGGAATGCAATGTCATAAAAATGGTTATCGGTATACAACAGTTTTTAGCAAATGTAATTTCATAAAAACATCCAAAATAAGAGCGAGCATCGCAACCTGTTTTTAAGGTTGCAATTGCTTCAGTTGTTAGTTTTTTTATGTATAACTGTATAACTGTTTAATTTAGACATGTATTACAATTTTAATGATAAATTACCAGCAAATAGCGTACAAACAATGGCTCTGATGTTTAAAGTGAAAATTTGCTAAATAAAGTACAACGTAAATGTTGCCAGTCTTATAAATAAAACACAAATAGCTCACCTCTTTTTTCGTTTTGTCAAAGTAGCTCTTATATTGATGAAAGAAGGACACCCCTAATCTAGACCTTCTGTATCTTTTCCTTTTTACACACAGCCTCATTTTACATCTCTCTTAAGTCAAAGTAATGCAATATTCTTATCTCACCTCATTGTTAAGTAGTTTCTCTTCAAAGCCAATATTCATGGAGTCAAAAGATCTGCCCCTTCGGGGTCCATCGATCCTGTTGGAGTACATTTTAAAGTGTATCTTGTGCCTTTTCTATTCAGATGTTGCAGGTGGTGGATTATCTTTTAGGCAACCCCCTCTATGCAAAGCGGGCTGTCTAACCCGGTGAAGCAGGATGTTTGGCTATTTAACCACAGAGAGAAAGAGGAGGGGTCTTTAGAGAGCAGTAATCTGAGGGACAGCAGCAAATAAAAAACAGGAGCATCACTCATGTAACATGGGTGGGGAAGCATTATTTTTCTTTTACAAAGAAGAGTTTGCAACCAATCAGAAAGTCTGATTTAGGTGAGGTGAAAAAAGCGATTACTGTATGCAGATTTCATAGTTGAGAAATTCAGTTAAATGCATCTATGAATTGTAATTATTTTAAAGTTAAAACAAATGACATCAAACATGTTTAAGATGTATTCACACATTGTCTTATATTTCATTGCTGCTGTTTGTTGTCACCTTAAGACAAAGAGGAGGTCAAGGTTTAAGAGGATTTAAGTGTAGCCCACCTGCCTTCATTGTACTGTGATCCCAACATGCCACCCTTTGAAAATCCATTGCTCTGCACTGTAAGCCCCTCTGGGTTTGGGTGCACATGACACCAATAATCTGCATGTTTTGCTTTCTTTAACACCCTGAGCTTTTTAATAAGATAAAGACAATCGGTGAAAATGGCCCAGTTTGCCTTTGCAAACACAATTAACAGGAGTGCCTAACTTAAGATACTTAAGACAACACGGCCGCTATCAGAGCACTACAGCAGAGGACGATAAGATGAGGATTTTGATGTGTGGGACATGTTGCTGATGCACATGCTGCCTGTCTCAGGTGGTCCTGTCCAGTGTCACCCGTGACAGACACAGTTGCTTACACAATCAAGGAAGCAGTGAGGCCAACTTCCTCCAGTCCAGCATTACTATTGCAACAACACATCATCAGTAGGGTAAAACTAACCTGTCTCACGACGGTCTAAACCCAGCTCACGTTCCCTATTAGTGGGTGAACAATCCAACGCTTGGTGAACCCAGACCAGTGCTTGGTGCACACAAAAAAGAGCTGTCATTTTCCAGCTACAATGCAAACATTGGCCCCTTATTTAAGTCTTACAGATATCTAAGAAGAACTTTTGTTATGGGAGTGAAAACTGGATATTCAATGTCTGCACACAACAGTAACATATTTACTACAATTCAAAGGTCAGATAAGACAATGTATAACCCCATGCGTTTTCTAGTACTTATTATCTGGAAGACCTGGGTTCAAATCTCCATTGGGCATCTCTGTGTGGAGTTTGCATGTTCTACCTGTGCATGCGTGGGAATCCTTGGTAATCCGGTTATTCCAGTTTCCTCCCACGTTCCTAAAACGTATTTTTATATTTAGAAAAAAATAATTGACATATTAACTTGCATATTTGCATTATTTTCTACTGCAATTGTGAAAATTCATTTAACCAAAAGGACAATTAAGAGAATAATGTATGTTGCTAACAGTAACACACAAAGACTAATGGCGCAAATAACTATATAGAACACCACCATTTTTACAATTCCTTAACTATTTTTTTAAATTATTATTATTTGTTAATGTTTATTTTCATTTCATATTTGTACATGTGGATAAATACATGATAATGTTTTTTTAGATAAAATATTACATAATGTGTGTTTTTTTGTTTGTTTTAGCCTAATACAATTTTAATGATATTATTTGTATGCTAGTACACAGGTTTTCAAAGCATTTCATTGTGCACTGTTCTGGCAAGGGGGGGACCATTTGTGCTCATAACTTGTCATTGCTGCATTAGTATATTACCTTTGCTTATATACTACCAGTCAACAGTTTTAGATCACCCCATTTTTCCAGTTATGTATTGAAGTTAAAGTTGCTCAAGTCAAATGAATAGCTTCAAATGGTACAAAGGTAAGTGGTGAAGTGCCAGAGGTTAAAAAAAAACAGTAAGGTTACCCCAAACTGAAAAATACTGCATCTTTCAGAATTATACAAAAAGGCCTGTTCCAGGGACCAAAAAATGGGTCAACAATTTAAAGCTGTTCTGCAGCAATTGAGGTGGATCAAGCCTTGGCTGTTGGTGCAACTAATTCCTACAGGTGTTCCAAGTTCTGGGGTAGGTAAAATGAATGATCAACCCATACATTCACACAACTCATTACCAAGACATAACCTACTTGAGCTGCCTCAGCAACAAGATCACTTTTGTCACCAAAAATATGAGAACACTCAACACACTCAAACATTGTTGTTGCAAGTTTTTACAATCATTAGATACTAATTCCAGATTACTAGTATTTTCTACAGACGTGTCTGAGTGTGAGTCTGTCCCAGTTCTGTTCACTTTAATCAAGGAGGATTTACTCCGTGTCTGAGCATCAAGCTGCAGGAGATTTGGCTGGCTAATCTTACTCGGGTGCTGCCCAACTCTTGCATTAGACATTTAAATCTCACTATCTGTCAGAGGACATGAAAGCCCTATAATACACTAACAATTCCCCATCTGCAAGATCACAGCACATCTGAGATGCAACTGTCCTGCTGCTCGACACATTCTCACAAACTTCAACTACGTAGGAGATCAAGTTTCCACTTTGCACAGAAATGCATGAAAATAGAGTGAATGGTTGAAAATGCACAGTAGAAAACAGTGCAGTATATATCAGGTTTTGTGGTTTGAAGAACATTATGCATTCCATCCATCCATTTTCTATGCCGCTTATCCTCATTAGGGTCGCATGTATGCTGAAGCCTGTCCCAACTGACTTCGGGCGGGAGGCCGGGTACACCCTGGACTGGTCGCCAGTCAATCACACGGCAGACAAACAACCATTCACATTCATACCTATGGACAATTTAGAGTTGCCATTTACCCTAACATGCATGTTTTTGGAATGTGGGAGGAACCTCAAGTATCCGGAGAAAACCCACACACGCACGGGGGACATGCAAACTCCCCACAAAGATGCCCAACGGAGATTCAAACCCAGGTCTTCTAAATGTTTGACTGTGTGGCCAACATAGTGACCATGCACCATCGTGCAGCCCACATTATACATTTTATGTATGAATTGAATTGGCCACTCAGCCCAGACTTCCCAGTTTCTAGGTCTACACTAGGGCCTCCTCTCAGCTGAGTATTCCCAGAACCCCACACTAGGGAGGCATGCGGACTTGATGTCAGAACCACCTCAACTTGCTGCTCTCATTGTGAAGGACCACTGGCTCTACTCTTGCACTCCACTCAGATGACTCCGCCTCTCACCCAATCTCTAAGGGTGAGACCAACCACCCTACAAAGGAAACATGTCAGCCGCTTGCATTTGTGACCATGCTCTTTTTGTCACTACCCAAAGCGCAGGAGGCGTTATGAACGTAGATCAAAGCTTCACAGTCTCCTTCAAACTGCCCCAGTGAACACTGAACATCACAGATTGAGAAAGCCATCAGGACCCCATCATCCACAAAAAGTACGAAGTGTTGAGATCCTAAAGCCAAACTTCCTAGAAATTCTGTCCATCAAAATTATAAACTAAATCAGTGATAAAGGGCAGTCTTGACGGGTGCCAACATACATTGTCAATGCAAACCAGACTCCGCTCAGGTTGTAGAAAGACCAAATGGCATGCAATATTGTACGAACCCTGTTCTCTCTAAGCGCCCCCCACAAGACAATTGGATGCATACGGTCGAATGCCTTTTCAAGTTCACAAAGCACATGTGGACCAGGTAAGCAAAGTCCTGTCAACTTTCAGTATTCTTGCAAATGTTTAGAGCTGGTCCAGTGGTCCACAACCAGGATAATAACCACATTAGACCTCCTGAAAACGGTCGTACCCCTTTTCCATGACTCTGGAATTGAATTTCCCAGGAAGGCTGAGGAGTGTGGACCCCTGGTAGTTGGAACATTACTTGGGTCTTCCAATCCAGAGGTACGAGGGTAGATTGGCCATCGGGAGTACCAGGCGTTTTCCCGCTAGGCCGACCAAAAATGGGTCAATGGATGGCCATGTAATTATTTATTGCTGCGCCTTACTCTTACGCTATTGCTGGCTTTCAACCATGTCAACAAGAGGCTGTTTGTGTCCCGTCCAGAGAGCGAACTGGGAATAATCTTCAGATACAACCACATACACACTCACAATTCAATATTTTGGAGATTAAAGTGGATGACGATGCATGTTGTTGAAATGATTTGCTCCTGTTGTGTGCTGTGTACATGGTGTGATGCACGAAGACAACCATATCACTCTGCACAAATACCTTCTTGCACTGTACGTGTCTGTAGTGTTTTCAACAAAGATGAAAAGCTAAACTACAAATAAAGACCGTGGAGTCCAAATTCAGTGTTTCATTGTCTTCATAGATATTTGGTAAAAACTCTAATGATTCATTTTAACACAATGAGCCATTACAACACAAACAAATTCATCAAGCTTATTGAATCAGACATTGTAGCAAAAATAATAATTATATCCATCCATCCATTAATATCCACACTTATCTGAATACACTCTAACATAAATAAACTTATGGCATTTCTGTGTGATATTTTTCTTCCACTGGTGAAAACAGGAAGTAAACCGGATGTACATATTGTGTCTTTTAATATGCCGTATATAGTGCTCAGTGTAATGAATAAACAAGGGTGTAGATACATCAAGGCTTTTTCAAGCTTTTAAATAGTTTTGAGAAATACATATTTAAAATGATGTGTTTATTAATTTAATTGTAGTTTACGTTGGTATTTCTAATATTTTGGTTATGCTATTTAGTTACAGTACACGAGAGAGGAAAAATATTCAAATTACTTGACATTCTGCACAACTGCAAACTGCAACCACAATAGTAAAAATAAGTAACACTACAATAGAAATTAGATATTTGTAAATTCATATTCATACAAATATATATTAATTTAGATGTATAAGTCTTGTATTTTGTGCCTAAGAAACTACATCTGACAAGTATTACAGTTTTTGACTTAATACACTGAGTCAACATCTGCTTTAGGAAAGTATTAATATTTATTTATATTTCCACAAGGCATCTAAGGTTCTCAAGAAGTGCTTCATGTTTTATAGAATTCTCCTCTTCCACATGTTCCGGGGACTCATGTTTCAACAACCAACTAATGAGAGCAGTGAATGGTCTGCCTACGTGCACTTCCTGCTGCAGGACCACAACGCTTTAATTAGCGCCAATTCTTTCTTTGTACAGCAAACACAGCATATGCTTCTTGGTGACAAACAGTGTGCACAAGGACAGAGCAGGGTTGCACACGTAAACACCTGCCACAGTGGAAACACACACCCACACACAGAATTCAACATGACATGAAAGATTTTATAATTATGTACAATATTAATGTATTTAAATTATTTAGGAATTCATTTAATGTACTTTTTATATTTTATTAATGTAATCATCTAAGAATTATTATATACAAACTTACTGACACGTTCATAGAACGCACACAGAACAATGAACAAATCTCAGTGGTTTAAAGACGCCAAATTAGGCAACGCTGTTTTAATGTTTTGTTTACGTGCCCTCAAGATAATGTGCATACCCCTGGAATTTGGTGAGGAATCTGGACAGTATACCAAAGTTAATGCATTAGATTTATGTAAATGCGGTGTCTTGTAACATGTGTAACTATATTATTAGATATTCGGCAGTTATTTGCCCTGTGATGTTGTTTTTTAAAAATAAGACAGGGCTCTCCAAACTGCGCCCAAGGGGCCATTTTTGTCCCACAGCTAGTTTTTATTAGCCTTCTGCATATTCTGAAAATTTATGCAATTCACAGGAATAGGATATTTGGGGCAAAATTATGCAAAGGTTTGGGCACCCCGGACAATTTCAATAATTTTCACTAATAGTTTGGAGTTACTATTTAATTTTTATACACCACATAGCTGATGGATAGAATGGTTTTTCAGAAGTGAAATTATGTTTACTGGATTAACACAATGTGTGCAATACACAGCAAATCAAAATTAGACAGATGCAGAAGTTTAACCACCCCTGTCATTTTGGTGATTTGAATACCTCTACTTACCTTGTACTGGTTTAAAGGCTTTGGTGAATTCATTAAGCATTGTTTCTCTCTTTGAATCTCCAGTGAAGATGGGCAACACGGGGTCCTCAAAACATCTGCCAAATGACCTTGCACTAGGAGTGCAGCAGCACACTATTCACTATTTCCACGGCACACTACAAACTCCATGTACACATTAATTGCGTGGCAAGAGTAAATTTTTAAACTTTAAATTACATTTCGCACCATCTTCAGACATATATCAAAGTGAATTAATATCCTACATACCTTTTATTTTGTCCTGAAGCTCCGATCCATGAGTTTGAACGGCTTAAAGTTGGACTTCATTTTTGATGCGGTCCAACACTCAGTATAAATCTGATACAAAATTGAAGAGAGTGATCTAACAAACATGTATACGAATGAAAATACACCCAAATATCCTTATGAAAAAATGTTTGCATTTTTGAGAACGTCCACACGGACTTTCCTAACAGAGCGCACGTGCTCGGTGTCAGATTTTTGCATTGCTAAAATACAGTGATTGCACACAAGTCGCCTTTACATGACATCATCTGTACGCCCCCATTCAACAACAACAGCCATGACTAATCAATTGAGGCCAAATCAAATTGTTACACGAGAACGTTTAACATATTTAGCATTAAACGTACTAAAAAACCACCCACATCCATATAATGCCGGCTGTGTTCAAATCTAATGTTTTATTTCCTAGTATTGATATGATCAACTAATTACCTTTTAAACGATGTTAGAGCGATATATGTCGTCTGGAATGGCAGCTTCCATCCATCCATTTTTTATACTGTTTAACCTCATTAGGGTCACGGGTATGCTGGAGCCATTCCCAGCTGACTTCGGGCGGGAGGCGGGGTACACCCTGGACTGGTCGCCAGGAGAAAATCCACGCATGCACGGGGAGAACATGCAGACTCCACACAGAGATGCCCAACGGAGATTCAAACCCTGATCTCCTGACTGTGTGGCCAACATGCTACCCACTCAACCACCGTGCAGCTGGAATGGCCTAACACAAATTGTTTAAACATTTTATTGAATTCTGTTAAATTTCAATTTTCTATATGCAGTATATGATCATTATACTGTATATGGACACCCACACATACATAGTTTTCATTTGAGTTGTACGTTTGGTATACAATATATTATGCTTGTGCATGTAGAAAGTCTTACTATTTTATCTACTGTGTACATGATCACTACCAGGAAAACACAATAGTGATATTATATACAGTAGCATCACCTGTATTTTTTCGTATTTCAAAATTATCATCACACATAGATTCACGTAATAATTATATAGTTGTTTCTTCTATATTACCATGTACAGTACAAAGAAAATGAGAGAAGACTGAATGTTTCCCATTACAATGCAAGCCTCTCTTCTTGATGAATGAATGTGTTCATGTATAATAGCACAGCGCATATGTTACTTGGGTCCACGTGCTAACAGAGCAATCAACACCCAATCCAAGCATCTGCGTCATTTGAGCCACATGGCACTCATCTTTGACATTTAAACATCGCGCAGAAGGAAAGTTTCATTGTTATCGCTGACAAGAGACAGAAAGCCAGCGAAGGCAGGAAACGAGCTAAATCAGGCTTTCATTAAGTCCAACAGCGTCATGTTTCTTTATGAGCACGTCTTTACCAGATGCTTGAATAGACCAGGCCCTGAAATCAAAGGACACATGACAGCACATAATGCTTTATTCATCCCTTCCTTATCCCTCCAGGTGACCCAGCAACATGTTATATGTAGCTGCCATTATACTGTGTCAACAGTTGTGTGCTCTCCTAATATCAAAAGAGCAATTCCCTACTCAGAACCATACAGACATTTTATGTAAATTATGGCTGTCATTACATCTTCAATAATGCACGAGTTTACATTTGAATTTTGGACACTTTTCCCATCCCATCAATTGAAAGAATGATTGGGGATGATGAAATAGGGTAGTGAGTATGCAGGAGCCTATCCCAGCTGACTTTGGGCGTCAATCGCAGGGCAGACATACAACCATTCACACTCACATTACAACAAGCTTTAATTGCAGGTTTGAATTAAGTCACAACAGGCACAATAACAATACCATAATTATTGTAATAATAATTGTAATGTTGCAGTTGTAATCCCCGACATCACTTCTTGTCCTCTACTCATGTGTTGCAAGTTTTATGGTTTTTTTATTATTATTATTATTTTTATTATGAGTATGCCTATGTATGTAATGAGCAAAAGCTGTTAAAACATTCCTTGAAGAAAGACACATAAGGTCAATGTCAAGGCCTACAAGTAGCCCGGCTCTCAATCCATTTGAAAATCTGTGGTGACTGCGAGTTGTGAGCCAGAGGTGGTGTAACAAAGTACTAGTGTTGCTTTGAAGTGTTCCTATAATTCCTTTATTTTTTCCTCAAAATTGAATTATTCCATTATCTATTCCCTCTGCTTGGTCTGTTACTGACTACCACATTTTTTCTTCCTGATATCTTTTAGTGTTTCTTAAAGCCAGAAAGTTGCCATTTGAAATGACTTTAGTTTTGTGTCACATCTGTGATCTGCTTTTTTCTGCATAATTAAACAACCGAATGAACATCCTTTGAGACTGGTGATTCCATAATGTTTGCCAGGGGTTGTAGACACACAATCATTTACAATCACATTCACACACAGATAATTTAGAGTCTCCAGTTAACCGGTGGGAACTCAAGGTCACTGTTAAAAGTAAACATTTTAGTTTTATACATTATATAAAAAAGCAAACACTGACACAATGATATGACAAAAATAGAACACATTTCACCAAAATGTCAGGCCACTGCAAATAACAGCGTAAGCGGATGGGAACGCAGAAAGTTAATAACTGACACAACATATCAGCATCAGAGGCCTGACATGCCTCAGCATGGTTTGTTTGCGGAACGTGGCAGTGTCACAAGGATCTGCCCGCAATGTTGTAGACATGGCGTCGGATCATATCACATGGCGCCGAAGACTGACAGCTCAACAATCAAGTTTGGCAGGGCAGCAGGAACATCTGCGCTTCACTCTCATCTGTGTGACGTGACTCGCCCACGAGCAACGCCTGAAGGCCGAGTACCCGCTAGATGCAAGTCACAGGCCATCGGCCAATTTTAAAGGCCACACGTTTCTATCTGAAGCATTGTACGCTTCTATGACCAAGAGACCGGTTATTGATGTGTAGCACAAGCCTAGTTGAGGTACTGCTTGAAACCAAGCGAGACCTGCAATAAAAAGACAGGGTGAGCTGTGTCGATGCTTACATGCTCACCATCTCCACATTTCCATTAGAAAGAGTGTTCTACATATCAATCCAACCTTTAATTAAAAAGCTGCTATATTCAGAGAGCCTTCGTAAGCTCGCTGGTAATACGTAGGCTAGTCTGTGAGTGGGTAAAATGGCGCATTTGGAAAGCAAATGAGCTCATTGTTGCCAGGCCCAAGCCTTTCATCTAATTTTATTGTCCTTACTGAGTGACTGTCACCCTCGGGTAAACACTTGATGTTGCCATCAGCATTAACACCATTACTCATACGCTTGGGGTGACTCACTGAGTTTCATCCCATAGAAGAAGAAATTATTTTAAAAAAGGCTGTAGTGTAAAGGTTTACATGTTCTTTAAATGTTTTACAGACAATATCATCTAAATGGGTCAAATACATTTACTTGTCATTTCCTTAAGTACAACTGGGAAAAATAAGTGTCAGCGTTGACCGGCACTGTCAGAGGTACTTCTGTCAACTGCACTGCATCAAACTCAGGAGTTCCTAAAATTTTCCCTCGCTCGTGTAACCAAATAAAGTAAGCAGATTAAGTATAAAACTGGACATTATCTTGGTAATGGAAGAGGTTTCAACACAGTTTGATAAAGATATCATTAGATTGCGCAGAAACGCCTAATAATGTTGGGTGAATGTCTTAACTACTGTGTCTCTTTTTAAACATAATTTAAAAGACTACAAGTTCAAATTCATGGAAAAGACATTTTTAATTGAAAAGAATTACAAAATACAAAAATAACCTTCAACAACAAGAAAACTAGAAATAAAAACTAAAAACAATATAGTCTGTTTGACAACAATGAAGTTCTGAAACAACGGATTTCTCTAATGGAAAGACAAATCTTATTGACATGGTCCAGAGGGTGAAGAAACATCTAGAAACAGCAGGCGTGACCCTTTGAGGGAGAGTGGAACACTGACCTGGCGCGGCCATCAGACAGGAAACCATTTCTTGACATTGTCAGCCAATTCTGGATTGGTTTCTGACAACATTAGCAGAAGGTGTTCAAACTACACAAGAGAATAGAAGAAAGGAAGAAGTATGGAAATGTTTTTGAGTTTGTTTCAAAGATGATCTGCCGCCCATATGCAGCACTGAACAGCCACATATGACACAAACATATTCTTTAGTAGCCTTGATGGCACATGATGTACAATGAAATAAAATGTTGCAAGAACAATTTCCAGATTGCTGCTGCTATTACAAGTACTATAAGTAACTGATTATGCCCCCTTGAAATGTGTAAGCAGGTAATAATGTGGGCATTATTATTCTTTAAATACGAGAAATCATTTATTTTCCATTGTCTCATACAAATAACCTTCTGAATCTTGTAGAAACCCTCTACTTAATATTTTAATTCTAAATTATTTTCTTGTTTACAGCCTGTTGTGGCACTGTTTTGTCCTGCAAATGTAAATTAATTTAAGCCATGTTTACTTTTGTCTAAATAAAAAATATTAAAATTAACTCTTAAACGACTTTCCCGTCACGTCAGCAATACAAACTCGGCACGCACTTCCTGTATCTGGTATGTCCGTTCATCAAAATAACAGCCTGGCAGTAAAACACGCATAGTTACGCCACACATTGACTCTGAAAACTTGCTTGGAACTTTGTCTTTGCAGAATGTTTTATAAAACAGCCCTAACTGTTCAACATTCTAAGAGTGCACCTTTACTTTTTTATACCAGGCTCTTATTTTGTGTTGCCGAGCACGTGGCGTATGTTAGTGGCACTAAAACGATGAAGATAGCGAGTTTCTGTGTTATGTTCATGGCTGCTGTCTGCTGCTTCATGCTGATGTCGTGCTGTCAATGCTGCCTAACACTGTCTCATTCGAAAATGAAAATATCTCACCCACTTTCACCACGTTTTCTGTTTGCACATAATCCGACAGAACCTTTTTTTTTTATACTTTGGCTTGGTTGCACTGCCTGTTCACTTTACCAAAATAATGAGAATAAGCGGCATAGAAAATGGATGCATGGACATGTTAGCCACCAGCACTTAGCTCTCCTAAGTCTGCTGCAGAATTAGCAAGACACTAACTTGTTAACAGTGCCATGTACTACATAATGCACTGTTAATGAACTGATTAGCTGCACAAGTAAATACATGCGAACAGAATCGTACCATTGGCTGCACAGTGTTCATCATTGTGTTTTTTGTCATTACTGCTTGTTGTCGCCTGTCACCCATTGACTTGCATGGAAAAATGGTGCAGAATTAATTGTTATGTGTTTATTTCATTTACAGTTCAGGTTGGATGCACAGCATGGATTTGTTGTGCGCTGAGAACGCTGTGCTCTTGCGCAGCTTAGAGGGAACATTGGGTGTCACTACACAATTCGTATCAGAAACATGATTCGTTCTGCGCATGTGTGCATCAAACTACTTTTTGTGTAGTCATGTGTCAGTAGGCATGTGCAAACTACGTCATCAGTAAGCCTGTTTTATGACTCGATTTGTAATGAGCATGCGCGTTATACATGTCACCCCTTCACCCCAAAAAAATGTTATTTAGTTTCAAGAAATAACATAATTTTTTTTTTAATAATATCATATCCGTTGTGCAAAGTGGAGAAATTAGGAGCCTACTTTCACGATTGTATAAATTTTTTTCATGTTTCAAAAAATAAATTACAAAACAAAAACAACATTCCGGCACTAAGGAATTACAGTCAAAAACATTTGCAAGCAAGATTTTTTGGGATGGATGGATAGTATCTCTAAGTTTACAAAAAATTCTAGCTGCTGATATGCGGATTAATCCATCTTTGCTTATGGTTGTTTACAGTCACATATCACAGCATTGAATGTTTTCTTTAACATGGTTTATTCTATCTGTATTGCATTTATTCATGTACATGCTTTTCGCTCTGTTTGCAATATCTCTATTGTAATATAAATGCATATATATATACATACATATATATATACACACACACACACGCAGACACACACACACACACACACACGTACAGTATATAATAGTTGATTACAATTGTTGTTCACATCACCGGATATGACGTGTACATCTGTGGCACATCTACGCATACGCTACATGCATTGCATATGTTTTTACGCATGGGTCACTCTTTATGATTAAAGATAATAGAAACATCTGCATGCTCGAAAAGTCTTTTAATAGGAATCACTAAGAAAATATATTTTATATTCTTGGGAGACTCTCAGTCGTCCAGGTGTCATCCGTAGTAGTAGAGATGTAAATCTACCCAGTCCAGTTGACGATTCAGATCTCTACTACTCTAAATTTTAAATGAATTATTAATTCATCACTAACCTATCATTTAAAAAAAAATCAACTCACTTAATTTCACAGAGCAACGTGAAGTTTAGCATGCATGTCTAACATGAGTAATAGACAAAAAATTAAAAAAAAACTTGATTTTTGTATGCCAGCGACGCATTACACATAGCCATAAATACCACTACCATACATTGTGGAATAGCTAGAAAATATCTAAAATTGAAATAATTATTCTTTCATTATTAATTCAATTATCTAAAAGTATGTTTGGTAATGTGAGAAGTTCACTTACTGAAGTCTTGCTGTGTGGAAGTAAACACCCAAAAGCTGTTCGACAGCTCTTCTCTGTCAGGTAACCTTCCTTTACCAAAGCTGCTACTGTCTCCTGCAGAAACACAGAATAGATTTGTTCTTCCTTCGCCTCACCCTTTTTCCAAACTAAGCAGGATACTTGAAAAAAGAAAAATTCTGCCAAGATTTTAACTTTACCTTTGTAGTCTGAGAGCAGATGTCGGACAGAAATTCAGTTGTAATCTCTTCCAAAGTCTGAAGCTGTTCATCTTCTGCATCTTCCTTACTAGAAGACTCATCTTTGTGCTCACTCTGGTATTGAATCACCCGCAAAATGCTGCCAAAAAGAGGTAAACCTTAACAGAAGAAATAGAAGATATTTGAAAATATGACCTAGAAGGAATACTGCCACATCAGAAATCCACCACATGCTGCTGCATGAACCCTGCATGTTTGTAAGATGCCAAATGTTCAAAGAAGTAACCCAAATAAGGTGCGGTAAGAAAAGAAGAACGTAAAAAGAAAATAACTATATACAACACAATAAACAAAGTAAACAACCGATATTTTATTGTACAGATTCAAAGCAGTAAGACTATAGCAGTGTCTATAAACTTTTTGTTGTACTTTTTTCCCCATGTGGCATCATTACTTGATGACAGGGTGCAGAGCACCGCATTGGATTAATGTTTTAAAGTTTTGCAAAATATTTATTTCAGTCAAGTTCTACCTATCCAGAGAAAAGCTTTTTTGTCTCAAAACCGTCCAAATCAGTGCTCATTTGTTGAAAATTTAAACACAAATTATTAAAATACTTCTTTTCCTAATTGTATGTATCTGAAGTACTCCCCGGAGTGTCTTCCAGGACACTCAGGGGTGGTAGTACCCTCATTTGAGAACCAGTAATCTAGAGCAGTGGTTATCAAACTTTTTACAGTCGCATAACGCTTCAGACATTTGACCTGAAGCAATGTACCCCCTACTACTGCACACTTAAAAAGCATAACCCGTTTTTATCTTAATTAACTTGAAATATTGAACATAATTAACTGATTGATTATTTGATTTATTCTCAGTCAAAAATGTGTATTTTGCATGGTCACATTTAAAGTAGATAAAATTTGACATGAGCACTGAAAAATAGAATACATATTTTTTATTGCAATCTGATTTTGACATCTTTCCGTTTGAATGGCTTGGATTTGAGCAATCAGAATCTATTAAATTTAATACCAATTTGAAGAGGAAAGTTTAACAAGCATGATAAAGCAGTATGTGCAATACAAAAATACATACAACCAACAATAAAGCCTCATTTTTGGGGGAAGCCCCACTTACAGTGACAGGTTTTCACCACTGCCTCGTGTGTTTGAACATCAATCTAAATGAAATCTTCAAGATGAAACACTCTTGCACACAAAAATCATCAAACTTACTTATTTGTCCACATGATGCAGACATAGCAATGAATAGCACATAGCAGTGGTCGAGGGCGGGTGTCCGGGCGACCTGGTCTTCGGCGGCCAAATCTGGTTCTTGGGACATGGAATGTCACTTCTCTGGTGGGGAAGGAGCACGAGCTTGTGGAAGAGGCGGAGAGATTCCGACTAGATATAGTCGGACTGTTGCAGGGGAGAGGTGGCGAGCTGGTGTGGGCTTATTGTTACCCCCCCGGCTTGGTGCCTTTGTGTTGGAGTCATCCCCAGTGAACGAGAGGGTTATTTCCCTACGCCTTAGGGCTGGAGAAAGGGTCCTGACTGTGGTTTGTGCGTATGCGCTGAACGGCAGTTCAGAGTATCCAGCCTTCTGGGAGTCTATCAGAGGGTTCTGGAGAGCACCCCAGCTGGTGACTCCATAGTTCTGCTGGGAGACTTCAACGGCCAAGTGGGCAATGACAGTGTGACTTGCAGGGGCGTGGCTGCGAGGAACGGCCTCCCTGACCCGAACCCGTGCGGTGTGTTGTTGCTGGACTTCTGTGCGAATCACAGTTTGTCCATAACAAACACCATGTTCGAACATAAGGATGTCCATAAGTGCACTTGGCACCAGGACACCCTAGGTCGCAGGTCTGTGATCGACTTTGTGGTCGTATCATCAGACCTGCGTCCGCATGTTCTGGACACGCGGATGAAGAGAGGGGCTGACCTGCCAACTGACCAACACCTGGTGAAGAGTGGGATTAGATGGCGGTGAAAGATGCCGGACAGACCTGGCAGACCCAAACGCAAAGTGAGGGTGTGCTGGGAACGTCTGGCAGAGTCTCCCGTTCGTCGAGTCTTCAACTCTCATCTCCGGCAGAGATGAGAGATCTCGAGGGAGGACCGGGATATTGAGTCCAAATGGGCCGTATTCCGTGCCTCTATTGCTGAGGCAGCCAGTTGTAGTTGCGGCCGCAAGGTGGTCGGTGCCAGTCGTGGTGGCAAGCCCCGAACCCGATGGTGGACACCGGGGGTTAGGGCTGCTGTCAAGCTGAAGAAGGAGTCCTATCAAGCATGGATGGCTTGCGGGACTCCCGAAGCAGCTGACAGGTACCGGCAGGCCAAGCGGCACGCGGCTTCAGCGGTGGTCGAGGCAAAAACTCGGGTGTGGGAGGAGTTCGGTGAGGCTATGGAGCACGACTTTCGGTCGGCCTCGAAGAGGTTCTGGCAAACCGTCCGACACCTCAGAAAGGGGAAGCAGCCCCCAGTTCACACTGTTTACAGTGCGGACGGGGGCTTGCTGACCTCGACTGTGGATATAGTTGGTCGGTGGAAGGAATACTTCGAGGCCCTTCTCAATCCCACTGACATGCCTTCCATAGAGGAAGCAGAGTCTGAGGATACGTACGTGGACAGTTCTATCACCGTGGCTGAGGTAATTGGGGTAGTCAAATCACTCCCCAGTGGCAAGGCTCCGGGGGTAGACGAGTTCCGCTCAGAATTTCTCAAGGCTCTGGATGTTGGAGGACTGTGTTGGTTGACACGCCTCTACAACATTGCATGGAAGTCAGGAACAGTACCTCTGGACTGGCAGACCGGGGTGGTGGTCCCCATTTTTAAAAAGGGTGACCGGAGGGTGTGTTCCAACTATAGGGGGATCACACTCCTCAGCCTTCCTGGGAAAGTCTACTCCAGGGTGCTGGAGAGAAGGGTACGACCGTTAGTCGAACCTCGGTTAGAGGAGCTGCAATGTGGTTTTCGTCCCGGTCGCGGAACACTGGACCAGCTCTACACCCTTGCAAGGGTACTCGAGGGTATGTGGGAGTTTGCCCAACCAGTCTACATGTGCTTTGTAGACCTGGAAAAGGCATTCGACCGTGTCCCTCGTGGTGTCCTGTGGGGGGTGCTCCGGGAGTACGGGATTGATGGTCCGCTTCTACGTGCCATTCGGTCCTTGTACAATCGAAGCAGGAGCCTGGTTCGCATTGCCAGCAGTAAGTCGAGCTTGTTTCCGGTGAACGTTGGCCTCCGCCAAGGCTGCCCTTTGTCACCGATTCTGTTCATAATCTTCATGGACAGAATTTCTAGGCGCAGTCAAGGTGTTGAGGGAGTCCAGCTTGGTGACCTTAGGATCTCGTCTCTGCTATTTGCAGACGATGTGGTCCTTATGGCCTCATCAGGCTGTGACCTTCAGCGTTTACTGGAGCGGTTTGCAGCTGAGTGTGAAGCTTCTGGGATGAGACTCAGCACCTCCAAATCCGAGGCCATGGTTCTCAGTCGGAAACGGGTGGACTGTACCCTCCGGGTTGGGAGTGAGGTCTTGCCTCAGGTGGAGGAGTTCAAGTATCTCGGGTTCTTGTTCACGAGTGAGGGAAGGTTGGAGCGTGAGATCGACAGACGGATCGGTGCAGCATCTGCAGTAATGCGGTCGCTGTACCGGACCGTCGTGGTGAAGAGAGAGCTGAGCCGGAAGGCAAAGCTCTCTGTTTACCGATCGATCTACGTTCCCACCCTCACCTATGGTCATGAGTTATGGGTCATGACCGAAAGAATGAGATCGCGGATACAAGCGGCGGAAATGAGTTTCCTTCGTAGGGTGGCTGGACTCACCCTAAGAGATAGGGTGAGGAGCTCGGCCATCCGGGAGGAGCTCAGAGTAGAGCCGCTGCTCCTTCACATCGAGAGGAGCCAGTTGAGGTGGCTCGGGCATCTAGTCCGGATGCCTCCCGGGCGCCTCTCTGGTGAGGTGTTTCGGGCATGCCCAGTCGGGGGAAGGCCCCCGGGAAGACCTAGGACACGCTGGAGGGACTATGTCTCACAGCTGGCCTGGGAACACCTTGGTGTCCTCCCGGTGGAGCTGGAAGAGGTCGCTGGGGACCGGGAAGTCTGGACTTCCCTACTGAAGCTGCTGCCCCCGCGACCCGGATCCGGATAAGCGGAGGAAAATAGGATGGATGGATGGATGGAGGCGCTAACTGTTTTTCACTTGAATTAACATACAACCTCTCACAATTGGCGTAACCCACTTTGGGGAATCTAAGATTTACAGCAACTGTTGGATGAAAAGAAAAAGCTCACTTACTTGCATAATCTTTGCTTTTCCACTGCTCCTGGCATCTGTAAAGAGCTTGTAAAACAGAAAAGGCCTGCACCAAGGTGCCTTCCTTTTCATGCAGAACAACTGCAAGATCTTTGAGTTGACATAAGTCTTCAGATATAACCTCACATATAAAATTCCATACTGCTTTTCCTGCTCCATCACTGGAAGCTGCAAAAAACAAGCAGGAGGACACATTTTATTGCTTCTTTGTTCAGTACTGTACACGACAGTTATTGAGCAATGACAAATAAAAAGCTAGAGATTAAATAAAGTAGTATTGATCATATTTACCAAACATCTGAATTCCCTCATTTACTGTGGTTAAGAGGTGCAGTATGTGAAGATAAACCTCCAAGCCATTTGGATTCTCGGATCTGTGATCAAAGACAAGAACAAGATTATTTTTGTATTTATTTTTCAGCAAATGTAAAGCACTTTTTGGATAATATCCTGTGAATGCATCAGCAAGCATTTATAATCCACAGTTTTAGATACAGTTCCAAAATAATGTTGATTTAATGCCTCTCTGACAGTGTCACTCAGCCGTAAGCATTATTTTCAAGACTAAATCCCTCTACTGTACAGTATGTAATTGTGCAGACATATGGTTTTATAACAAAACAAGCACAGGCCACATTTCTCAGACTTTCAGCTCAAGAGTCCTACCTAAGCTGCTTGGTAGCCTCAAAAAGGCATGAGGTTAAGTCCAGACTGCTGTCACCATCATCACCCTGCTCGCTTGGCTCAGCTGTGATCCAACTTTTCATCAATTCCTCATCAAGGTCAAACAGCTTGTCAACAAGCTCTCCCACTTTCTCAAGCAGGTCTGCTGTTGAAACAACAAAACAAAACACATTTGCAACATGAGACGTTGACAAGGACAAAACGTTGTATAACTGCATCTCATTATGGCACATCTGACACTGTTTCTAATGTAAATTATTCACATTCACAGGCCACAACATTACTTACACTACAAAACTGAGAATTACCAAGCGTTAGCAAACTATTTTTTTCACTACTGTTGATTGGAATGCTTGTGTTATCTGATCTACAATGACGTTCATGAAACGTAGAACAGTATTTCTGTCAATATCAATTTAGTGTTTGGCTCAAATTGCAGTTAAACATCTAATTTAAAAGGTTATATAAAATGTTATATATTTTATCCAATTCAGAATGACATGGTACTGTATCTGATAATCCTTCAATGTTGCTTGTGGGCCATGAAAACATAATATTTAGTTTCGTTCCATGTACGTTTTGTTAAATATTTAATATGCTTTGTTTAAAGCCATAGTTACATACTTGTATACTGTACATCTTGCCCAGATGCAACTACTGTTGTGGCAAATGGGTATCCATCAGTTTGATGCAACATATTTATAAGTGAGTAAAGATAAAAGTACTATTAGTTGAACTGCACATGATGAAAAGGAGGTTGGAACGCAGAGATGTCTGCTGTCGTATTCGCTGAAGCCACAGGGAACTGACATCTTTTTGAGACACGCAGGTCAAAATCAACCTGTAAATATCACAAGAACAATTTGCCAAATTGTCTGATTGTCTCAGAGCTTCACAGAAGATGTATCATGTTACCTGCTTGTCTCCAGAAGGGTCGGTGGATCGGTATCTCCAAACAGAAGCAACAGCACAGCACTATGGACAAACAAAGAATTGCATTAAAAAGGATTAAGAAAACTTTGAAAAGCCAGGCCATAGTTTATCATTTACCACAAGTCTTCATTCTGGCTGAGAGTCAGGCAGGTGTCAGGAAAACAAGCAATGTTTCCCAGTATTCCAACGCAAATTTCCTAAGGAAAAACATCAAATAATAAATTATGCAGGCTCTGAAAAGAATAAAACAATAAATTAATGTTCTACAAGTAGAAAAAGGTGAACTTACTGTGAGACGTGGACTACTAGATTTGGCTATTACACCAAGAAGGATGTCGGGAGCCTTAAACTCCTGTAGTAAACCAGCAACATCCTGCACACAGTTGATAGCTTAGCAATATATCAGTAAGTTACACATCACTACTAATGGCAATGCTAAATAAATGTCAGGCATACCAAACCATAGCATTCAAAACAGATGTTTCAGGAAATTTGAGTGAATATCCTATCGATTGAGGTAGGTGTTTCTAAGTCTAATTTGCACCATACTACATTAACAAATAGATTTATGTTAAATTCATACCTCAAAACTGAGCATTTTTTTGTTACCTTCCACGATTCCTTGTTATACAATACATGCTACACTGACGCTGTTCAATAACTGTATACTTCAACCATGTTTGACAGCACACTATGAGTGATTAAACTTGTCTTTTTTTGATGACGGCACAATATTTATCTTCCCCTTATTCAAACAGGTAAACACAATTATTATTTTTATAATTAAATAAAGAAATGCACCCACCCTATCCATGGCCATATCCCAAACTCGGCATAGATCTTCTTCATCATCATCAGTGAACTGTATATGACCTTCTGAGTCCTCTGCTGAAGACCTTGTGACAAACTGCAGACACTCATGTTTGATTGAATTGATTGATTGAATGTTGTGATTTTGATGTGTGATACAAAGAATAGCCTATGTTGCAGGATAATTATATGGCACATACTGTACAGTCACACTTATGATTACATTAACAATGTGTGTCAACAGTGAAGACTGATTTATTGTAGCAACAATGGTTTTCTAACCTGGATGAGGTGACTCAGAGTGCTGAAAAGCCAGTGCTTGCTGTAAACTGTGTCTCCAATGGCGTCCGTATCTTCTGCCTCATCTCCATCTGATGCATCTGGAGGTGGTGATGGGTTGCGTTCCATTTCTGGAGAATGGTCGCCTCTGTGCAGCGAGCCGGTCTCGTTTGGCCCCTCTTCAGCACCATCAAAACTACCATCTGGCATAAGAACAGAAGAGTATCATATCATATCATATGCTTACTCATATACCTACAAGTAGACTGAAGTTCCATTGAATAATGTTGTCCATGCTATTTATGTTATAGTCAGATATAACAAAGATGTTTACAGCATTCAGACGTTTTCATAAATATTATCCAGACATAAATAAATAATACGTGACATTAGACTAAGTAAACAATAGACAACAGGGGACGTGAACGTGGAAATATTCGGAACATAATCTATTGAACACATTATACTACATTAAGTGACGACGTTAGCTAGCAGCTAAACAATTACGGTTCGTTGTAGCGATCGGTGTCTCTGGTGCATCTTTGTCATCTTCAATGGTAGACTCACCCATTTTTACCGTTTTCTGGTGAAGCAGAGTTGACAGTCTAAAGACATTTCAAAGAATTTCCATCTGCGACTAACTAAATGCGCATGCGTATTGTCGAGACACAGTCTTCTTCGTGTTGTCTCCGGGCGATGTTGTCATATGTCATGCCGCCCCCTGCAGGGAGTTTGAGGAAACACATGCTAATGTGTGATTTACCAGTGAGACGGTTGGTGGTTCATGACTTCATTTAGATGATTTTTTTTTTATCGTGGACAATTTCTCAAAGTATTTAATCCGTTTACGTATGATAAATGTACTGCTCAGCTGGCACTCCTTTGAACAAGTAAGTTTATGATACACATTTTACACTTACTGTAATACTCATTATTATATATCAAGTAAATGCCAGTAAAAAAAAACTACTATTTGAATGGTTGGCCACGGGTGAAGTGTATATATCATGTCAAATATCATGTTTATTGTAAAAGCAGAATCAAATTACAGTATAAGTAAAGTCAGGAAATAAAGTAAATACCATTACCAGTTAAAAGAAGGTGGTTCATTAGTATTTGATTGAGGGAAATAAGTATGTATTCTATATCTATCAAGCTTTCTGATGCCCACTTATGCTTATAAAGCACACAAATGAGTTCTGTCCCTTCAGGAAAATACTCCTTCTATCAAACCATTAAGTGGATAAACAGAGACTTGTCTCAGAAGTAGTCCCTTCCATTGGAACCTCTCCACCACTTAGACTTGCACAATTCTGGAATGGACTCAAAGACCTTCAGCATGAAGCTTAACCAAAAAAAGACCACAATTGGCACATTTCGGAAATGCAAAGAACACAAGTTAAAAGTCAATCACCATTTCCCTGGAACTCCATGCAAGATTTCACCTCGTGGAGTAAGCATAATTCTGAGAAAGGTGAAAAACCAGAGGAGAATTAGAAAGTCACCAAGAAAAACATTGGTAAAACATTTCGCTGTAAAAGACTGAGATACTTCAGTGCCCTCAAGGTCCCCCTGCTCAAGAGTGTACATGTACATGCCCATCTGCAGTCTATTAATGAATACCGGAATGATTCAGACAAGGCTTGGGAGAAGGTGATGTGGTCAGATGATACCAAAATCGAGCTCGATCACATTAAACTCAGCGTATTTTGAGGCTAAGAAATCATGAACATGACCCCACCAACACTATCCCAGCTGTCAAAAACAAAGGTGGAAACATTCTGCTGTGTGCTTAGCCTGAAATGTGTGCAACCCTGGTGACCTACAACAAGAAACATCTGACCTGTGTGCTTGCTAACAAGGGTATCTCCACCAGGCACAAAGTGATTATTTCCCTCGTTTAAATACAAATTTTTTCTAACCTATATTTAATGTTATTTCTCTGGGATTTTTGTTTACACTCCGTCTCTCTTAGTTACAACACATTTACTATGAAGATTTTGGACTGTTTGTTTTTTGCAAGGTGGCAAACCTTCAAAATCAACAGGGGATCAAATATTTATTTTAAACCAAATAACCATACCAAACCAAATAGGCACCATTTGTTTGCTCTTTGTAAGTGGTCCATGACCGCCAAGTAACATTTAATAAGTAGGAGTCATGTCAGAAAAAACATTTTTGTGTGTTGTTGTTTAAGAGGTTTTAAGTACTTGACAATTCTGTTGAACAGAAAATAAGTGCTGTAAGTTTATCTTAATTAAATCAACAAGACATGCAAAGTAATGAATTGTCCACCCGCTAATCAAAACTATTGCCGGCTAATTTGGCAACTCTACTGTACTCCCTTAGTCAACACAATAAATGCTGTGAATATAATAACTACACACATCTTCATCATGCAGCTGTCCTGTGGTAAGAGTGGTGCCAAACCCTGTTTGCACTTGGAGGAGCTTCCGCTAAATCACTATTTGGGAACATGCGTAATAACTGTTTGTTTTTAAGATCTAATCACTGATACAACACATGAATAAACACAAGCTTTGTGTCTGTGATGGGATATAAAAAATAAGTATCAAATTAGGTCTGAGCATTCTATGAATAATAGTGATAGATGCATGCAATTAGTCGCAGGTCTCTTACATCCTTTTTTAAAAAAGTAATGGTTAAAAGGAAGTGGGTTTTTTTCACTCAAGGCAGTTTCTCCTGGCTAGGCATGCCTGGAACACCTCTCCAGGGAGGTGTCCGGAAGGCATCTGGACTATATACCCTTTCAATGTGCTTGTCTGTAACATTATACAGAATATTTATTGCATTATTTATATACAACAACTATTACAATTCCCCCATGCCCTGCGATTGTCATTCAAGGAGTCCAGACTGACTTTGGCCTTCTCGCCCAAAGTCGGAGATAGCATAGTCAAAGCTTGGATAGGCTCCAGCATACCCCCCGAAATGAATGAATTGCAACGTCCACATTTTTGGCCATTTTTATTTTAGATTTGCTGTCAGCAATGAAGGGTATAGTGTACAGCAGACACATCAGTTTATCTAATGACACGTTAAAACCTAAGCATTGATTTGATTTTTAGGAAAATACAAAAGAAAAAAAGAAAGACAGACAACTTGTCAGAAACACAAGTTATTCTTACATATTATAAGTGACCTTTTTGTCAATCAGAGATGAGACAGGTGACAGATCGGCTAACGCAGGCCAGTCTTTTAGATTTATCTGGATAAGGAATAGTTTATGGGATAAACAAAGTGAACTCACCCTTGTTAAAAAATGTTTTCTAAGAAATGTTGACCATGATAAATCCCTTCAAACCAGTAGATTAGTTTTTTTCTTATTCAACTTGCGCCGAATCACAAGTCTTTTATGTTCTATTTAGTTATTTTCACATTAGTAATGCAAGAGAAGACAATTATGCCTGTTCAGACAAATGGTTCTGCTGATCCAAAAGAATAGCAAATTGTCCCGAAATGTTCTCCATAACTCCCAAACAGAAGGTTACAGCATTAAAAGACATCCTGAAATCCGAAAGCCCAAAAGTGGTTATTATATTATAACCACTTAACTTAACTTAACTTAACTTAACCACTTAACTATATTTTCTTCATGTGATGCCAAATTTTGTTGCTTTGATGTACGCTTGGGGTCATTAGCTTCAGCGGACATCTAAACATTAGGACTCAAAATTGACTGCTATCCATTGCTATGTTGACTTCTAGGAACTGTAACACAGACGTTTAATCACATTTTAAAAAACAATACATCAGGTCTCCCAAAGGCATGCGGCAAAATGTGTTAAGGTCTGAAGTCCAAAGGTTTGTTCAGAAATGAGGGTATTTTATCATGGGTGTGTTCATTTTCAATATCCACTTCAATATTTTAATATTCCACTAGCATTAGCCTTAATGTTGAACTCATGTATTATTATCTTATTTTTAAATCCAATAAAATCCACTTTATTTATATAGCACTTTTTCTAAATACAGTTTCCAATGTGCTGAACAAACTAGTAAAACAATAAATGGTAAGAAGTAAAAGTACAAATTAATACAGTAACAATTACTAAATCACATTAAAGAACAATAATCTCTAGAGTTAGTGATTGAAGGTAATTAGTGACAACACCAACCATGTTTTCGGGTATCCCTCCAGCCAAAATCTCTGTTTTGATCTGCAAGCATATTTACCCAGTGATGTCAGAAGGAGGATGTAAGTATCATTATATTGCACTAGCTAAAGGCGTCAGACATCCATTCATCGCGTTTTTCATGTGGTGGCAATAAAACGTTCCTCGAAGAAGGTGTGATCAAATTGAGCAGTGGCGATATAAAGAAGTACTGAGAAGGGTCAGTGTCTATTACCTGCCTTGGTGATAGGAAGTCCCCTGTGGCAGTCATGAGGTGTAAACATGTGGGCTTGTTTTTCCATATTTTGTCTGTTGTTAGTGACGTTCATGCGAGACTTGGTAAGACCAACAAAACATCTTGTTATGACTGAAAATAACATACTCTTACCGCATTTCTCCCATCTGGTTTAGTTCGCAACCATGTCAGCAGCATCTGCAGCACATGGGGCAGAGAGCACTTCAAGACGTTTGACGGTGACGTTTACCAGTTCTCCGGCACGTGCGAATATAACCTGGCATCAGACTGCCACATGTCCATGCAGGACTTCTCAGTGTACATAAGGAGGGAGCAGAACGATGGGAACCCGACTGTCCGTTACGTGGTGGTCTCTATCAATAACCTTGCCTACCACCTCACAAAGGATATGGTCACTGTTAACGACCAACCGTATGTAAAGAGCCCAGAATAATTTGCACTATTTTTTGGATATTTCCCATTATAAGTTCTAATCTCTTTTAGGGTCGCAATGCCATACTATAATGGTGGAGTACAAGTGGAAAGTAATGCTGTCTACATCAAACTGCAGTCAAAAGTTGGCCTCGTTGTCATGTGGAATGGTGATGATGCAGTCATGGTAAAGTTGCTGCTGTCCAACGAATTTTCGGATAATCTAACACTGAATATAACTAAATATTTACATAAAAATGTTCATAGTTCATTACAAGACTTTTATAATTTCCAAATTCATATAAATTCATACAAAACCGCATGGTGGTCAAGTAGTTAGCATGTTGGCCACACAATTAGGAGATTTGGAAGATCTGTGTTTGAATCTCCTCTGTGTGGAGTTTGCATAGTCTCCCCGTGCATGCGTGGGTTTTCTCCAGGTTCCCTCCCACATTGCAAAAACATGCATGTGAGGTTAATTGGCAACCCTAACCTGTCCATAGGTATGAATGTGACTGTGAATGATTGTTTGTCTATATGTGCCCTGCCTCCCGCCTGAAGTCAGCTGGTATAGGCTCCAGCATACCCGCGACCCTAATGAGGATAAGGGGCATAGAAAATGGATGGATGGATTTTTTAAATGAATTTGCTTAATTTTTGAATTGAAGATAAACCTTCAAGACCTAAAGTATTTTTGGAAAACATAGTATTTACTTGACAACTCTGCTTCGCTGATCATCAATATCTTAAAATGAACATCACATCTTTTCTTTTTGTTTTTTTTAACTCACCCAACCAACAAATCAATTTTTTTAAAGCGGGTCTGTCGTGTATGCATCTCTCCAATTCCTTGATGTGCGTGAGTAAAAGGAATAATAGCTTGGATTTGCTTGGGAAGGAGTTTGATTTTTTATAATATATATACTGTATTTATTTTATATCATATAAGATTTATTATGAAAAAATACTTTTGTGTCAGTACTATATTTCGTTTACATCGCTGGGATAAATCACAAGGTTTCACTGCCATCTAGTGAAGTTTAAGTTAGAAATTATCTAAATCCATCTACACATCCATCTATACATCCATCCATTTTCAATGCCGCTTATTCTCATTACGGTCGTTATGCCCTGCAAAAGGCTACGATAATCGGAGAGATTGCAAAAGTTATGATTCAATATTTTTATTTTTTCTCTTTGTATTTGTAGGTGGAGGTTGATCGTGACTATGCTAATCGCACTTGTGGACTCTGTGGTGACTACAATGGTATTCCTGTCCACAATGAGTTGATTTACAATGGTTGGTTTATAAAACAATGCATCAGGACAATCTAAGGTCTTCTCTAATTTGACAAAATTCATTTTTTACTTTGCAGATCGAATAATTAGCCACATTGAATTTGGCAATAATCAGAAAGTTCATCATCCAAATGATGACTGTGAAGACCCCTTTGAGGAGTATGGAGAACCTCTTGATGATGTGCCATTTGTAGATTCTTGTGAAGAGTTTGTGAGTTTTGTGTTGTCTTGTATTGTTAAGAGTTACACACTATTTGACACCCAAGTAACCCATCTTTTTTTCATCTTTTAGAAAACCATCTGCACCCAAATACTTCTTTCAGAGTCCTGGAGACCCTGCACCCAACTTATTGACCCTGCACCATACGTGAAGGCTTGTGTTCAGGACATGTGTGGCTGCAACAACCGCACAAATGACTTTTGTGTCTGCAGCACACTTTCCGAGTTCTCTCGACAGTGTTCCCATGCTGGTGGAGAGCCTCCCAAATGGAGGACACCACAATTCTGTGGTATTGTTTTACTTCCTTTTATTTTATTCTCTGACTGTTACGTCTTTAAATTAAACATAGTGGGAAACCAACCACTTAATTGGACTTCATACCAGGAAAACTACACTTACTGTTACTGTCTTACTCTTTCACAGCTTTCATATATCACTTACTATTTAATATCAAGCTCAATTATAATTATCAAAGATGTTAATATTAGTTTTAAAGTCAGACTTAGAAGTCAGGTCAGATACATTTTATTCTCCATGACCACATTGATAGATCTGAATTTTTTTATCTGATTTTACATGCAGCACTGAATACACAACCGCCTAGTGAAAGAAAAAATGCAGTCACTTTCAGTACTTGCATGAAACCACCATGCTTTCTCTCATTTTACAGCCAAGCAGTGCCCATACAACATGGTGTATGAAGAGAGTGGTTCTCCATGCATGGACACGTGCACGCACTTGGACACAAGTTCACTGTGTGAGGACCACAGAATGGATGGCTGCTTTTGTCCTGCTGGTCAGTCGTTTGCACATTTCAACACAAATTGTAAAAGAAACAAAAAACAAATACAGTTGTGTAAAACATTTCCAGTTTGGGTCTTCTAGACTTTGGCAAAGTGGTGACACATCCAAATAACTTATACCTATAGACAATATGTAGGTATTGTACATACTGTATGTTTGAACTGATGATTTTTGGAATCTACAGTGTTAAGAAATGGCTTTTCCAACTTGTGTATATCCAGAATTTTTATTTTAGTATGTTTGCTGCATTCCCAAAGCAAACCCAATCACTATTGCATTCTACATGGCTGACACTGACCGCAGTGATACTGTCGTCGTGTGTCTACACCTGTTTTGACTGTGAAAAAGGTTGACGCCTTTGGTAGTTTTGATAAAAAAACAGTTTGCTTTTCTTCTCTTCTCTTTTTCGCCTTCGTCACCTCTTCTCTGGTAACTCCTTCGCTTATGTTTTCCAAATCCCCACCAACGAGTTTGTTTTGGTGCCACCTCTCTGAATCATTCTGCACATGCACAGTAACATGGAATCGTCCGTTGCACAAGAAGGGTTAGGGGAGTAGTTAAGGGAGGAGCTGATCGAGCAAAAAATACACATTTAAACATTTACTTAAATATGCATATCTTTTTTTTTTCAATCATAGAACGTATTTGACCACAAACTATTATTAATTAATATATTTTTGAAAACCCATGCTTGATTGAAGCAGTGATATTTGAACTGCAATGTGGTGAGGAACGACTGTATTCAGTATATTTAATGACAAAGCTTTAGTATCAAAATGTCAACTTTTTCTTGTTGCATTACACCTTCTTGCTCTATTTCTACAGATTTTTTTAATTTAATTTTATTTGGACAATGTAAAAAAAAAAAAAGAACCACAGCCCACAACTGGCTTCCAAACCGCACTTTGGACACCCCTGATGTGTGAGCGCATAATTATATATGAGCGCATAATTCCTCAAATTAATGACAGTGCCCATGTTGACTGTATGTAAACTTCTGATGACAACTGTATGTTTCCCTAATTTGTGTACTTTTTAGGAACTGTGTTTGATGACATTTCCATGAGAGGGTGCATTGCTCAATCTGAATGTCAGTGCAAGCACGACAGAATCTACAACTCCAGCGAGGGCTACCAACACGACAAGGAGATATGGTAACTAAACTATTTCATATTGTATTGTTTTTGTCTGCATTGTGGGTTTAAAAAAACTTTTGTTATCTCAGTATGTGTTTTCAGGGCAGATGGTCTTGTGAGTATCTGGAGACAACAGCTACATGTGCGGTGGAGGAGGGCTCATATGTAACCACCTTTGATGGGAAATCTTACACCTTCCATGGGAATTGTTTTTACACGCTAGCCAAGGTGGAGAGCAAGGTGAATGAAGAATGAAGTCACTTGCAGTGAATGTACTGCAACTAGTCTACTAATGTGACATCAATCACATTCAAATGTTTATGTATTTTCCAGGATGCGTCTAGTCCAAAGTTTACCATACAGGTCCAATTGGCACCTTGTACAAACCACGAGTTTGACACTTGTCTCAAGGCCCTGAAAATCTTGCTTAACAATGACAGAAACAATGTGAGTTGAAGCGTGTCCATTAAGACTTGTGCATGGTGTTGACTGCCTCATTAAAATAAATAATTGTGTTTCTGTTCAGGTACTGATGTTCATTTCAGATGGGACAGTAAAGCAGAACCAACAATCCATCACTCTGCCGTACCAAACAGGTGGGTCGAACAATCCAGAGCTCATTTTTATTGTTTTCCTGTCATCAAATGACCATACTGACACTGTTGCTGTGTGTTTTCTGTTTACTCAAAAGGAGATATCAACATATTCCATGCGTCATCTTTTCACATATTGCTCGATAGCTCTTTTGGGTTGCAAATTCAAATTCAGCATGTGCCTCTGATGCAAGTTTATGTCAAGCTGGAGCAGAGTTACAAGGGAAAGACACGCGGTGAGTTTAACATTTGTAAAAGATCTGAAAATTATGTCAGCTCTGAACATGAATATTATAGTTTCTCTCGTTTTCTTAATACTATTTACATTGTATAATCTGAATCTAGTTAAAATGTTTGGTTTTCAGTTGGTGCTGGACACTTTATTTGGTACATCTATACAAACGACTATGATCCAACACAATGTGTGTATTTTTTAATCATCTATTAGTTAGAAAATATTGCAGCGTTACGATCGATCCAAAAATTGCATGCAGTTTGTGCAACTGATGCATCACTTATACTGTATGTAATACTGTATCTTTTTTTCAGGATCTTAACCTAATCTAAAACAGTTGACTGAAATGTGTTTATTTTATCTTTTTCTTTTTTGTTGGATCTGTTTACACCCTCCCCTGCAAATAGTGTAATAGTGATTTTTTTTCAACCTCAAAGAAAAAGGCTAAAACACTAATTATATAAAACATAATAGGTGTGCAACAACTGTGCCTTTATTTTTATTAATTTAGAGACCCAGAAAGCAGTTTACATGGAATTGAATTGCCACTAAGTATATGTTTTCAGCTAAACACACACTACATTTTCTCAATTTTATTAACACAAATTAGGCAGAATTTGTATGCAAATAGGCTATTTATGACAAAAACAAAGAGATTCTATGTAAAATGTGTGCTTAACAGCAGCTGTGGGCACTCCCATGTAGTCAAATTGGTACAATTTTGATAACATGACATTATTATATAATTCGACTGTGAGATTGATAGTTAAATCAAACTCCTTCGAATCGAATAGTTGACTATTCTAAGACACCCCTACTGTTCGGCACTGCTCAACAAAATATACAGTGGAGCCTTGTTTTCGTACACCAGTTTACATATGATTAGATTTTAATAAATTTTTTTGTCAAAATGTTGCTCTATTTTTTTTGTTAACATTTTTGGCTGTCTGGAAGAAATTGAATTTACATTATTTCCTATGGGAAAAATTGCCCTGGGGTTTTATATGTTTCGGTTTTTGTCTGACCTTTTGGAACAAATTAGTAAAAAAAAAACAACCCTGAGGTACGACTGTAATTGTGCATCATGCAACATTATTACATGTACATTGTTTCTATCATGACCAAGCTGGCATCAACACAAAGAGGCCTGGAAATGTTGTTACATTAAATTTTCTTTATTTCAATAGGTTTATGTGGCAACTACAACCTTGCTTTGTATGATGACTTTAAGACCCCTCAGGGGATTGTTGAAGGAACGGCGACAACGTTTAGTAACACTTGGAAGGCAAACCTAATGTGTCGAGACACAATGGAGAGACTTGATGACCCTTGTTCTCTAAGCATTGAAAACGGTAGACATTGACATCTCTCAAACACGTACAAATATTGTGTCTATGGCAATTTGTTCTAGTTGAAGTTATTTGTGATCATGCTATTGTTTTACATACATTTTCAGAGTTGTACGCCAAACATTGGTGCGCCTTGCTGTTACGTCCAAATAGCACCTTTGAACAGTGCCACTCATTTGTGGATCCTGATGTTTACTATAAGGTACAGTCAAGTCAAGTCCTTTATTTAAAACCATGCCGTTGAATGGGGCTGGAATTACAGTATTTAAAAACAACATTCCATCAAATGGTACAGTTTTGAGTGGTAAAATCAATCTGGCTTGACAGATTAGCCAATTGGAGTTGCTACACGGTACAAGTTTGACAAAGAAAACTTAGCTTTGCATTTTGTGTTGTTTTCTGCAGCGCTGCACTTATGCCAGCTGCAACTGTGACAAGAGTGAAGAATGCCTGTGCACTGTCTTATCTTCATATGCCCGAGCTTGTGCGTATAAGGGAGTCTTCTTGACGGACTGGAGAGCAAATGTTTGCGGTAAGGACTTACAGTTTGATACACTATACAGCCCCTGTTTTAATATTACAGTTCCAGCATTGGCCGAACTACATACTGTAGATCCTATGTACAGAATATAATGTAAGTCCTATTTCTTCATAGAAAAAGGTCATATCCTACTGTCGTCTGCACTATTTGTTGAGAAATATAATCCAGTTAATTACTATGATCTGACCATATTTTCCCCCTCTTCCAAATTTAGTGCTGGGAACCAGTTTGGGTCAATAGGACAATATTTATTGAGAAAATATTTATTTATTTATAATATTTATTTAATGTTTTTCATGGGAGGGCAGTCTCGCATAAACTAACATTTATTTGCTTCTTCAACAGACAAGTACACAAAGAGCTGTCCAGCATCTCAAATCTTCTCATACAAGCATCAACGTTGCGAGCTGACTTGTAGATCACTGAGTTCAACACTGCAGACGTGCTCCTCTGACTTCTTGCCTGTGGATGGCTGCTCCTGCCCTGAGGGTCAATACCTAAATGAATATGATGTCTGCATCCCCAAAGAGAAATGTCCCTGTTATCACAATGAGGCCTTCATCAAGCCTGGGAAGTCCATCAACATCAAAGATGAGCACTGGTTAGTTGGTTAAATAAATTACCGTGTACTGATTATTTTAGTTGGGTTCAGAAACAAAACTAGAACATGCTCATTATTATAATTGAGAGGTAGTGTACTAGCAAATTGTATCATTTGAAGAGTGTGTTTTTTGCTATTATACTGTATTTTACTAAATGAGTTGAATAGAATATTGATGAAATACGATGAAGTTCTATTATTTCTCTGACAGTGTCATCACACCAAAAACGTGTGTAAATGTGCAATTCTGAATACATCTCTAGTATGTGATCTCCACATGTATACAGGTTATTTTGTTAGTGCCTTTGTTACATTCTACATCCCGTGTGTTTTTATATAGTGTGTGCAGGAATGGGGTGCTTCATTGCCACTCTTGGAGAGCACGCTTATCAAGTATGGTGATTTATCCATTGATAAAAGCATTTGGTTGAAGAACTACAATTTTAAGCTTTCAACCTGCATTTTACAGCATGCCCGCCACACAAAGTGTTCTTCAACTGCTCGAATGCTGGCTCAGGAGAACTTGGCGTACAATGTGCACCTTCTTGTTTAAATCTGGATACCGATTATTGTGTGAGTTGGATTTTTTTTTGTGCCGTTATGATCAAGTTTACCCCTCAAACACAGCAAGGGCAAAATAACTTTTAAATACCCTTTTTTTACACTGCTGTAAACTTTCGTTGCAGGACTCCAGCGAGTGTGAATCCGGATGTCAGTGCCCTGTCGGCCTGTTTGACGATGGCAAAGGTTTCTGTGTGGAAAAATCGGATTGTCCATGTCAGCATAATGGACAAATCTATGCTTCTGGAACTCAAATTCCTTATCAATGCAACATGTGGTATGGGCTTGTTTTTGCTGTACAGTATATATGGTGTAATTATTTAAAGGTGCTGTCCCCCTTTGGTTCGAAATTGCACTTTTTTAAACCAAAAAAATATAAGAACACCACAGGCTAGCGTATGTTACCATTGGTGGTTTAAAGGAACAGACTGCCAAAAACATCTATATTTGTCTACTACTTGTCTATACTATATTTGTCATCTGGTCAAGGCAGACAACATCTTTAATCAAAGTGTTAATAGCTCTTATGTTTACGGTTTGTAATCCAGCACTTGCAAAAGCGGAAAATGGAATTGCACAGAGGAAAAATGCTCAGGAACATGCATTATTTATGGAAGTGGCCATTACAGTACATTTGATCAGCAAACATACGGGTTTCAAGGACACTGCAGCTATGTTGCAATCAAGGTTAGTAGAGGTTAATATTACAAATGTAGATGTAATGTTGAAAATCACTGTAAAATCTGTGTTTTTCAAAAGACATAATTTGAATGATAATGACAAAAATATTGGCAAGGTTTATTTTGCCTGGAATCATACTAATAATAATATTTTTTTCTTTTAAGAACAAATGTGGCAATAAAACAGCACAGGACAACATTGGAGTCATTACGGAGAATGTACCATGTGGCTCTACAGGTACCACATGTTCAAATACCGTCCGAATCCAGTTGGGGGTAAGAAGCATGTAGCATTTACTGTATGCACTCAATGCACTGTACTTATCTATATAAGAAACACATCTATGTAAACATATTTTTGTTACTATTGCAGCGAATGGAAATTAAATTATCAAAAGGAAAATATGAAGAGTTGGACTTGGGACAAGGTAGTCAGATAAAGTACACAATAAGGAAGGTTGGCATGTATCTGGTCATAGAATCTGCTATTGGAGTAGCAGTCATGTGGGATCGCAAAACAACTGTCCGCATCCTCTTGGAAGGTCAACACAGTGTAAGTTACAATTTAATTAAATTATTATGTTTTTTGTTAAATTTTATATATTATTATATAATATATAATAGATATTAATACCTGTTGTCCTTTTTGGAGTACTAATCAGAAAAAGAACAATTATGCAAATGAAAAGTGACTCTTGTTTGGCTGCACAGGGAGAAGTATGTGGCCTGTGTGGAGATTTTGATGGCAATGGCCAGAATGACTTCACTACTCAGGGCCAACTTTTAGTGAGCAGTGTTTTAGAATTTGCCAACAGCTGGAAAACCAGCAGTAGTTGCCCAAACGTGGAAACAAACGCTGATCCTTGTGTCGCAACACCAAACCGACATCACTGGGCCAAAATGATGTGCGGCATTATACATGGAGAAACATTCAAAGGCTGTCACAATAAGGTAATGAAAAATTTTGGCGTGATAATCGCCATTACATAATCCATTCCAACTTTATTTCTAATTGGCTGTGCAATTTCTGTGACCAGGTGGATCCGCAGCCATATTATGAGAACTGTGTGAAAGACTCATGTGCCTGTGACAGCGGAGGGGACTGTGAATGTTTTTGTACTGCAGTTGCAGTCTATGCTCAGGCTTGCAATGAGGCCGGTGTGTGTGTGGCATGGAGAACACCAGATATCTGTCGTAAGTGTGAAAAAAACAACCATGGAATGAAAAAACGTAATCATAAAGGGTTCAAAATATTGACTTTATGCATCTCATTTTTACATGTGAAACAACAAGTAATCATTTAGGTCCGCATTTACAATATTTAAAAATGTGCTTTATGTTTGATTTTCTTCTAGCTGCCTTCTGTGATTACTATAATAACCCACATGAATGCAGGTGGCATTACAACCCATGTCATCAACCATGTTACAAGACCTGCTTAAATCCAGAGGGAATTTGTAGCAACCTCTTACCCCAACTGGAGGGTAAGATGCTACAGCGACCTTTATAAATATGTCAGATAATTACACGATGCAGTGAAGTTTGTATAGATGAAATAGAAATAGAAATTGTATTTCATGTTGGTACTGCTACTACTGCTACTGCTACTATTTTCCCGTCATTTCAGCTATGTATGTTGTCTTTATAGATAAATCTTTTACTTACATAATCAAATAAAAATGGTTTTGGTATTGTTTTTCCAGGTTGTTACCCTGTGTGCCCGGAAGATAAGCCCGTATTTGATGAGGAACACCAGATATGTGTCGAGGAATGTGAAGGTTGCTTTTACAATGGAACAAGATATGATGAATATGAAGTTATTTACAATGTGACTGACAACTTAGGAATGTGCTACTATGCAATATGTATAAATGCAACAGTGATATTTGGAAATGAAATGTGCTCCGCTACAACAGTGCCTCCTACAACAACCTCTACTCCTGTGGCTGAATCCTCTACAACAATTGAAGGACCAACTACCACCTACACAAAACCTACAGGACCACCCACTACCACTGAGGAAGTAACCACAACAACACAATCAACTACTCTACCTACAGTACCTGTCATGACCACTGAAAAGCTGACTACAACCACAAAGTCTACACCTCAGACAGAAAGTACAAGTAGGGAGCCAACCACAACCACCAAATCTACCACACCACAAACTGGACCTCCAACGACAACTGAAGGAAAAACAATGACAACAAAATCAACATCCCAACCAACAGAACCACCCACAACAATGGAAATTACAAGCACAACCCCCAAACCACTGACAACAACACCCATTGCAAGTTCAACCACCACAATATGTGTTACTGGAACAGAACAACCTCTAAACACGATTGAAGAAGTGACCACCACTACAACAAAATCAACAATACCACCAACAACAACTGAGGGCATAAACACCACGACCACAAAAACTACTTCATTATCACCAGGACCTGCTTTTACGACTCAAGGCCCAAAACCTACAACAACATCTGCTAACACGATTTCCATGACGTTTGAGGAACCTGTAACTGGAACTACAGAAAGCCCGGGTACTGTCCCTGTTGTTAGCAACAAAACCACAACACCATCCGGACTTCCCACACCAACTGAAGGGCATACAATCACCACCTCAATATTAACTACAATGTCAACAGAACCCCCCACAACTGAGGGTCTGATTACCACAACAAAATTTACAACCACACCAGCCGCACCTACAACTACAAAATCTACCACCACATCAGTAGGACCCACCAAAACAACTGAGGGTCCCACTACAACCACAAAATCTACTACGACATCAACAGGACCAACTATAAAAACAGAAGGGACCACTACAACCACAAAATCTACTACCACACCAGCAGGACCCATCACAACAACTAAAGGTCCCACTACAACCACAAAATCTACAAACACATCAGCAGGACCCACCACAACAACCGAAGGTCACACTACTACAACAAAATCTACAACCACACCAGCCGGACACACTACAACAACTGAAGGTCTCACTGCTATAACAAAATCTACTACCACAACAGCAGGCCCCACCACAACAACTGAAGGCCCCAGGACTACAACAAAATCGACTACTACACCAGCTGGAACCACCACAACAACTGAAGGTTCCACAACTACAACAAAATCTACAACATCAACAATCAGACCTACCACAACAACAGTAGGTCCCACAACAACAACACAATCTACTACCACAACAGCAGGCCCCACCACAACAACTGAAGGCCCCAGGACTACAACAAAATCGACTACTACACCAGCTGGAACCACCACAACAACTGAAGGTTCCACAACTACAACAAAATCTACAACATCAACAATCAGACCTACCACAACAACAGCAGGCCCCACCACAACAACTGTAGGTCCCACAACTGCAAGACCATCTACTACCAAATCAGCAGGGCCCACCAGAACTGAAGGTCCCACGACTACAACAAAATTTACAACCATACCGGTAGGACCTACCACAACAACTGAAAGTCCAACAACTACAACGTCTACTACCACACCAGCAGGACCCACCACAACAACTGAAGGTCCAACTACTATAACGAAATCTACTATAACATCAACAAGACCCACTACAACATCGGAAAGCCCCACTACAACTACAAAATCTACTACCACATCAACAGGACCCACTACAATAACTGAAGTTCCCACTACTACAACAAAATTGACGACCACACCAGCACCCACCACAACAGGTGAAGGCCCTAGTACGACAACACAATCTACTACTACACCAACAGGACCCACCACAACAATTGAAGGTCCAACGACAACAACAACATCTACTACAACACTAGCTGGACCCACCACAACAACTGAAGGGGCCACTACGACCACAAAATCTACAACCACACCAGCTAGACCAACAACAACTGGAGTTACAACAAAATCTACTACAATATTAACGGGACCTACTACAACAACTGAAGGATCCACGACTACAACTAAATCTACAACCCAACCAGCTGGGGATACAACAACAAAGGAAGGTCCCATGACTGCAACAAAATGTACAACATCACCAACAAGACCCACCACAACAACTGAAGGTCCCACGGCAACAACAAAATCTACTACGACACCAGGAGAACCAACCACAACAACTGAAGCCCCCGTGACTACAACAAAATCTACAACATCACCAACAAGACCCACCACAACAAGTGAAGGTGCCTCCACAACAACAAAATCTACTACAACACCAGCAGAACCAACTACAACAACTGCAGGTTCCACAACTACAACAAAATCTACAACCACAGCAGCTGAGCCTACAACAACAACTGAAGGTCCCAAAACTACTACAAAATCTACAACATCACCAATCAGACCTACCACAACAACTGTAGGTCCCACGACTACAACACAATCTACTACCACACCATCAGGACCAACCACAACAACTGAAGGTCCCACGACAACAACAAAATCTACAACATCACCAATCAAACCTACCACTACAACTGTAGGTCCCACAACTACAACACAATCTACTACGACACCAACAGGACCAACCACAACAACTGAAGGTCCCACGACAACAACAAAATCTACTATGATACCAGCAGAACCAACCACAACAACTGAAGGTCCCGCAACTACAACAAAATCTACAACCACACCAGCTGGGCCTACAACAACAACGGAAAGTCCCACAACTACAACAAAATCTACAACATCACCAATCGGACCAACCACTACAACTGTAGGCCCCACAACTACAACACAATCTACTACCACACCAACAGGACCAACCACAACAACTGAAGGCCCCTCGACAACAACAAAATCTACTTTGATACCAGCAGAACCAACCACAACAACTGAAGGTTCCACAACTACCACAAAATCCACAACCACACCAGCTGGGCCTACAACAACAACTGAAGGTCACACTACGACAACAAAATCTACTACCAGACCAGTAGGACCAACCATTACTACCACTGGACCCACCATTACAGATGAAGGTGCAACCACTACAACCAAATCTACATCAACACCAGGCGGACCTACAATGACAACTGAAGGTTCCACTACGACAATAAAATCAACAACCACACCAGCAAAACCCACCTCAGCAACTGAAGGTCCAACTACGACAGCAAAATCTACTACCACACTAGCAGGACCAACCACTACTACCACTGGACCCGGCATTACAGCTGAAGGTCAAACCACTACAACAAAATCTACAACCACACCAGCCGGACCCACCACAACAACTAAAGGTCCCACGACTACAAAACAATCTACTACCATACCGGTAGGACCTACCACGACAACTGTATCGCCCACATCTACAACACAATCTGCTAGCACATCAAGAGGACCCACCACAACAACTGAAAGTCCCACGACAACAACAAAATATACTACGTCATCACCAGCAGAACCAACCACAACAACTGAAGGGCCCATGACTACAACAAAATCTACTACCACATTAGCAGGACTCACCACAACAACTGTAGGTCCCACTACAAAATCAACAACCACACCAAGCAGACCCGCCACAACAATTGAAGGTCCCATGACTACAACAGAATCTACTGCAACAGGAGCAGGATCAACCACTACTGTCACTGGACCCACCATTACAGCTGAAGGTTCAACCATTACAACAAAATTTACAACCAAACCAGCCGGACCTACAACAACAAGTGAAGTTCCCACTACGACAATAACATCAACAACCACACCACCAGGCCCCATCATAACAACTGAAAGTCGCACTACAACAACAAAATCTACAACCACACCAGCCAAACCTACAATGACAACTGAAGGTTCCACTACCACAATAACATCAACAGCCACACCAGCAAGACCCACTGCATCAACTGAAGGCCCAACAATATCAACAACCATACCAGCTGGACCTACAACGACAACTGAAGGTCCCACTACAACAATAAAATATGCAACAACATCAGGAGGACCTACCACAACAACTGAAGGTCCCAGTACGACAATAAAATCAACAACCACACCAGCAGGACACACCACAACAATTGAAGGTCCCACTATGACAATGAAATCAACAACCACCCTAGAAGAACCCACCACAACAACTGAAGGTCCCACTACTACAATAAAATCAACAACCACACCAGCAGGACGTACAACAACTAAAGGTTCCACTACTGCAAGTCAAACTACAGTATGCTTCTGCGTTATAAATGGCAAGCATTATAGACCAGGTAAGTCAATAAGTATAATCAATTTTCAGATTATATTTCTGTTTCCTTATATCTTTGACATCTTTTTCAAGGGGAAATCATTCTAGACAAGGAACACATTGGATCAGGAGTGTGTCTCACTATGATATGTTCAGATATTTGTGAGATTAACAACAAGACTGAAGCTTGCTGGACCACACCCTTGCCAAAACCTACCCCCTCTGTTCCTACCTGCCAAGACTGGGAAGTCACAGTAAGAACAGTCATAAATATTGTATTCAGACATTAATCTTATGTAGCATGAAAGATGTTTGTTATACATGGAAGCATTTGTTTTTGTTCTTATATTTGCTCTTATTTTCCTTCAGCAAAATGAGACCTTCTTGTTGTGCAACTGCACCATGGCAAGATGCATTGAAAATAACACAATAGAAATAATTCCTTATGATTGTCCACCCTTAAAGAATATCACTTGTAACAATGGAAAGAAACCTGTTCTTGTTTCTGATAAAGACCACTGCTGCCATCATTACGCTTGTGACTGTAAGCAATTTATAACTAATTGATCCAGCACTAGATCTGTGTTTTTATTTGGATATTACATGTCTATATTAGGGCCGCACGGTGGATAAGTGGGTAGCCTCACAGTCAGGAGGTTCAGGGTTCAAATCTCCGTTGGGCATCTCTTTGTGGAGTTTGCGTGTGCGTGGGTTTTCTCCGGGTACTCCGGTTTCTTCCCACATTGCAAAAACATGCATGTTAGGTTAATTGGCGACTCTAAATTGTCCATAGGTATCAATGTGAGTGTGAATGCTTGTTTGTCTATGTGTGCCCTGTGATTGACTGGCAACCGGTCCAGGGTGTACCCCGCCTCTTGCACAAAGTCGGCTGGGATAGGCTCCAGCATACCGGCGACCCTAATGAGGATAAGTGGTATAGAAAATGAATGAATGTCTATATTACTATATTCATTCATTCATTCATAGGACAAGCGGCATAGAAAATGAATGAATGACTCTAGGCGGAAGGCGGGGTAGACCCTGGACTGGTCGCCAGTCAATCACAGGGCACATATAGACAAACAAAGACAAACAAACATTCACACTCACATTCATACCTATGGACAATTTAGAGTCGCCAATTAACCTAACATCCATGTTTTTGCAATGTGGGAGTAGGAAAACCCACACACGCACGGCGAGAACATGTAAACTCCACACGGAGATGCCCAACGGAGATTCGAACCCTGATCCTCCTGACTGTGAGGCCGACGTGCTACCCAGTCAGCCACCGTGCGGCCTATATTACTACATTGTATTATAATATAATATAATAATATAATACACTATATTACTATAATGTATTATATTATTATATTATATTATATTGTCATGCCTGTTTATTTTCAGGTGAATGTAAAGGCTGGGGAGATCCTCATTACATCACATTTGATGGACTATACTACAACTATCAAGGAAATTGTACTTATGTCCTTATGGAGGAGATTAAACCAAGACATAACTTGAAGATTTATATTGACAACATCTACTGTGACCCCATTAAACATGTTTCCTGCCCGCGATCATTAATTATATCCTACATATCAGCGGTGATTGTACTCAAGAGTCAAAATCTTGTTGGAGCAGCAGATTTGGAGGTAATTTTAAAAAATGTTGTGCATCAACATTTTGAGAGCGTGTAATTGGAATTGTAATGATTATATTAATTGTAGTTTTTTGATATTCAAAATACACATTGTGATGCTTTAATTCTCATCAAGTTTGAACACCTAGTCTTAGAAAATATTTATGCCTAATATTACAAAGAAGTTTTTTGTCTTTTATTAACCCTCATTATCTTTGATCGTTTTAGGCATTCAAAGATGAAAAACGCTTGCAACTTCCCTATATACAACAAGGCATTAAGATCTTCAATTTTGGCATCACCTTGGTTGTGGAGATTGTGCCTTTGGAAGCGATTATTACTTTTGGATTAATTGACTTTACAGTCAGTCTACCTTATAAATATTTTGGCAGCAACACACAAGGCCAATGTGGTAAGCCTTTTATTAAAGTGACTACATGTACAAAATATCCCACAAAAGTGAGTACACTCACTTTTTTCACATCTCAGTAACCATTTAAATATGTATTTAGACCCTAAGTTCCCAAAGTGACATTTGACTTGTTTTCTACATAACTAGCTCCTACAAGTATATGGATACTTTTCCATATCCCGTTATAATCATCTGCTCACCACTTAGTTTGCTGTGTAGCCGCTACAGCAAATTAATATCAGCTGCTTGATGTCATATGACATCTACAATTTGACATTTATGACGTGAGTGACACATCCGTTCGACCCACACTATTTTTACGATCGACTGGTAGCTCAGGATTGATGTGATGGCACCTTTGGTGTACATCATTGAGGTGACATCATTGGTCTAACAATACTTGGTGTCTGACATCAGGTACATGCAACAACAACAAAGCAGATGACTGCATGTTGCCTGGAGGCCAGCTAGTGCAAAGCTGTGGGCTGATGGCTGACTTTTGGCCTGCACAAGACATTTATCAACCAGAATGCCAGATCCCGCCTTTGATCCCAACCGATACACCTGAACCCCCACCCACAATGACTCCATGTAAGCCGGACTCTGACTGTGATCTGCTTTTCAGCAGGTAAAACACTGTTGTGGTTAATAGTCTTTGTAATAGTCAATCTTGTTTTGACTCTTGATTTTCTTCCGCAGTGTCTTTGAAGAGTGCCATCCCTTCGTTGATCCAGGCAATTACTATCAAGGCTGTGTTTTTGACAGTTGCCATGTATCCAATCCAGCAGTAGAATGCACAAGTTTGCAAACCTACGCTGCTGCTTGTGCTCAGACTGGCATTTGTCTGCATTGGAGGAATCACACCACACACTGTGGTAAATTCAACCCACTTTGTTTATTGTGTAACAAGAATCCCAATGCAAAGCTTTTTGGCACATTTTGACACACATCCCTTACAACAACACAGTTTGATTACAACTCCCTAACTATATTGTTTGTTTTCAGACATTAATTAACATACAGTCTATTTCATGGTAGACTATGGTCTATTATTAGTCAAATGTCCTATTTGACACACAAATATGAGGTGAAAGAAAATTGGGAAAAGTAAATTATAGTATTCTATCTGCGCAGTGTGGGACAACATTAGCAGGTGCGTTCAAAGACCATGAACCAAAATCGGACAAAATAATAGCCCATTTGTCCAAAATGTATATCCCTTTACATAAAATGTTATGTAGTTATTGTAGCTGCGTATAAAATTGTTTACCACTGAGAGGTTTACTTCTCTACTTATAAACAAAAACATATTCCTATCTGCAATTAAATGTGAATAATTATGAGTGACCGTCAGACAACATGCAATTAATCATGATTAAATATTTTAATTGATTGACAGCTGGAGTGAAAACATAGTGAAATACAATTGATAGGTAGTATTCTGGTCAATAGGTGGTACTAATGACACAAAACATTGATGAGACATTACATTACATTACTTTAATACTGCATTCAAGAAGTCAGCCTTTGCATGTTCTGCCAGTTCTGTCCTTTTGTGTGGACGTTGTTGACCTCTTAAAGGTATAGTTTGGATTTTTTGACATGAATTGTATGACATCCCCATCATTAGTGTAGTACATCAACAGTGACTTACCCCAATTCGTCCCGTGAGTCCAGTTCTGGTTGGATTTCGGTGATGAAGAACGTAGATCCGGTTAGTAAGTAAAGTTACTTAGTGACTTACTCAGTAGCTAAAGCAATCTGCTTTTCAAAATAAAATGCATTCAAAAGAGTAAGACATTTGCATGACAAATATGTTTACCCCCCAAAAAATCTGACCTCACAAATTGCTCGGCTTTGCTTTTCTCTTCCGGCTTATTAAAGCACGCCAGCAGCCGTCCGTTGTTGTGTAAGTGATGGCTGATGGTTGCAAATCGCGCACATTCACCTGCTGCGGCAGCGACGCCAGTGTTGCAGCCGCGTCGCAGCCATCTTCATCGCATACACAGCAAAGAACAGTCGGTAGCGTACATTATTACAAAGGAAAAGTTAAGCGGGGCGATTTATGTTTTTTGGTGAGGTATGTTGGTCATGCAAACGCATTACTCTTTTGAATTTATATTGTTTTGAGATGCAGAATACTTTACTTATGTGATCTCAGCAACTAAGCGGCTCTATGGCCTCCATCACTAGAACTGGACTCATGGGACGAATTGGGGTGAGTCACTGTTGATGTACTACACTAATGATGGGGGATGTGATGCCACTTCATGTCGCAAAATCTGAACTATCCCTTTAAGTTAAGCAGAAATCAATTTGAGGCTACCTGGTAAGCTCTCAAGTTCACTAGCTTGCAAGCTAGTTGCCCTCTCAAGTCCCTGCAGCAAAAAAGTTGTGTAATGGGACGTTAATAATGAATGGTAGAGTAAAGTTGGCTATAGGAGTGTTATTACATGTCTACAGGGCTCCAAAAATCTTAAAAAGCATATTTAGAAAGTCATAAACAGGTTTTCTTTTCTATGTGCTAATTTAAGAAAACCTGTTTTTTTCTAAATATTCATATGGAATATTCATTCATTCATTTTCTGTACCGCTTATCCTCATTAGGGTCACGGGGATGCTGGAGCCTATCCCAGCTGGCTTTGGGCGAGAGGCGGGGTACACCCTGGACTGGTCGTCAGTCAATCGCAGGGCACATATAGACAAACAACCANAAACTATTGTATTTATTAACATCAAATCCTGTACCATTGAAATGAATTTATTGCGGTTGGGTCAGGAACCAATTAAATGCGATAAACCAGAGACGACGGTATATTGTTGGATGTTACACAATTTTTTGTCAAGTCTAACAAAGCTCAAATAGGTTTTGGGTGGATGGTCTTTAGGACTAATGCGTAATAAGTAGACACCCGCGTCTTTCAATTTTACTGTATGCTGCCTTCGGTGGAAATAGTTTGGTACTCTGTTGTAGAAAATTAAAAATAACTAGCCATATTAAACTGAATTTTTTTGGTCATATACAGAAAGTGACTGTCCATCTGACAAAGTCTACAAACCATGTGGTCCTGTTGAACAGCCAACATGTGAAGACAGGTAAATGCAAATGAGTTGAACTTTCACAGGCTATTGTGCAATAGTGATGGTTCTTTCAGTCCATAAAGTGAAAAGGATGCATTTTTGTTTTGGCTGTCCAACCACATTCTGGCAAACATCAGTTTCTGTCATCAGCGGCGTGTGCTCTGACAAGAATACAGCAGTTTTAGATGGCAATGAATGGCCTTGTTGTGACACATAGAACCATAAAATTCAGACACCAACAATTCATATTTACAACTATACAGCTGATAATGTGAATGTTGACATGGGAATGTAAGCAAGTGGCCATAACAATGTTTTTTATGGATTTTGTTTTTAAAAAGGCATAGCGTAAACATCCCCTAAATACCCTTTCACCAATGACAGAAGACACTGCTGGGAAGGAAGCAAGAAAAAGGAAAGGTGCTGATAGGTTGACACGAGAAGTCATGAACCAAAAATTAATTGACACACTACAAGGAAATTATAAATAACACATACAAGCCTCACAAAGGAAAACAACATCCACAACATTCAGTATAAATGTCAATATTGTTAATGTATTCACTCATTCTTTCTCACAGTCCTAACGTACCAACACTGGACTACCTAACTGAAGGCTGCTTTTGTCCTGAAGGAACAAAACTGTTCAACAAAGAATCAGGCATATGTGTTGATAAGTGTGGTGAGCTTACCTTTTACTTACCAATTTACCACTGATAAATCAAGTCTAATGGGCTATGCTCAAATTCCAACAGGATGTCTCGATCCTGAGGGTATCCCTCGTGAGGTGAGTCAGGTATTTATGTGTCATGGCGTAGTTCAAAACACTATTTGATTATTTTAGTCATTCAATATAATGTCTTTGTCAGTTTAATGAAAGGTTTGAGTACAAATGCCAAAACTGCATCTGTGAGGACACCACCAAAGCCATAACGTGCGTGCCTAAGGTGTGCCCATCATTACCTGTAGACAACTGCACAGGTCCAGGCTTTGTCATTATCAACGAGACCGATCCAGCGGACCCTTGCTGTACCATCTTAGTTTGCCGTAAGATGTGAAGCCCTCCCACCTCCCACCCTCTCATCTATTTATACAGACCTGATCAAAATCTTAAGACCAGTTGAAAAATTGCTAGAATTGACCTTTTGCACATTTGGATCTTAATGAGGTTTTAAGTAGAGCTACAATATGCAAAAGCAAGAAAGGAGAGTGTGACAAAAAGCACTTTGAAAAGTAACTGAAATAGGCTGATCAAAAGTTTAAGACCATCTTTTTAAAAAATGACAAAAAACTCTCCAAACCAGAACAAAAAAAATTCTCAGTAGGACTCAGTAATGAGTAGCTCCACCGTTCTTGTTAATCATATCTGAAATTCTTTTGGGCATGCATGATGCAAGTGTTTCCAGGATGTTAGTGGTAACATTGCTCCAAGTTGTGAAGATGGCTTCACAAAGGGCAGAAACTGTCTGGAACTGATGGCCATTTTTAAAAACTTCCCTTCCCATCCATACTCAATTGTTCTCTATGGGATTTAAATCAGGGGAACATTACGCATGGTGCAAAAGGTGATGTTTTTCTCCTTGAAGAAGTCCTTCGTCAAGCGAGCATTATGAACTGCAGCATTGTCCTGTTGAAAAACCCAGCTGTTACCACACAGATGAGGGCCCTCAGTCATGAGGGGATGCCTGCTCATGACAACATATGCACATAACAAGATGCCGTTTACACTTTGCGAGAGGTAGAAAAAAGTTTGTTTCTCTGATAAGAAAAAAAGGTTACCTTCACGGTCCAGATGGCTTCCAACATTACTGAGATCCCACCTGAGATGTTTTCTACCCAGCACAGTGGAGAGGGGGTCCATCATGATCTGGGGTGCTTTTTCATTCAGTGGAACACTGGAGCTTCAGGTGATGCAGGGTCATCAGACGGCGGCTGGTTACGTGCAGATGTTGCAGTGGGCATCCCTCATGCCTGACGGCCCTCGTCTTTGTGGTAACAGCTGGGTTTTTCAGCAGGACAACGCTGCAGTTCATAATGCTCGCTTGACAAAGGACTTCTTCAAGGAGAATAACATCACCTTTTTGCACCATGCGGAATGTTCCCCTGATTTAAATCCCATAGAGAACAATTGAGGATGGATGGGAAGGGAAGTTTATAAAAATGGCCACAAAAGACCCTAATGATGAATGATACAATTGGACTTCGTTTTCCCTCGCCCGGACGCGGGTCACCGGGGCCCCCCTCCAGGGCCAGGCCCGGAGGCGGGGCACGATGGCGAGCGTCTAGTGGCCGGGCCTGCACCCATGGGGCTTCGGTCGGGCACAGACTGAAAAAGGTAACGTGGGTCCCCCCTCCCATGATCTCACTACTCGTGGGAGGGGCCAAAAGGGTTGGGTGCAAAGAGAGCTGGGTGGCGGCCGGAGGCAGAGGCCTTGGCGGTCCAATCCTCGGCTACAGAAGCTAGTTGTCGGTACGTGGAATGTCACCTCTCTGGCGAGGAAGGAGCCTGAGCTGGTGCGTGAAGTGGAGAAGTTCCAGCTAGATATAGTCGGACTCACCTCAACGCACGGCAAGGGCTCGGGAAACAGTCCTCTCGATGGGGGCTGGACCTCATTCCACTCTGGTGTTGCTGGCAATGAGAGGCGACGAGCAGGGGTGGCAATTCTTGTTGCCCCCCGGCTCCAAGCCTGCACGTTGGAGTTCAACCCAGTAAACGAGAGAGTAGTTTCCCTACGCCTTCGGGTGGGGGAACGGGTCCTGACTGTTGTTTGCGCTTATGCGCCAAACGGCAGTTCAGAATACCCGCCCTTTTTGGAGTCCTTAGAGGAAGTACTAGAGAGTGCTCCCTTGGGGGATTCCCTTGTTCTGCTGGGTGACTTCAACGCTCACGTTGGCAACGACAATGAGACCTGGAGAGGTGTGATTGGGAGGAACTGCCCCCCTGATCTTAACCCCAACGGTGTCTTGTTATTGGACCTCTGTGCTTGTCACGGATTGTCTATAACGAACACCATGTTCAAGCATAAGGGTCTCCACATGTGCACTTGGCACCAGGACACCCTGGGCCGCAGTTCGATGATTGACTTTGCGGTTGTTTCGTCAGACTTGCGACCACATGTTTGAGACACTGAGGAGAGGGGCGAGGCTGTCAACTGATCACCACCTGGTGGTGAGTATGTTCCGATGGTGGGGGAGGATGCCAGTCAGACCTGGCAGACCCAAACGCATTGTGAGGGTCTGCTGGGAATGCCTGGCAGAGTCCCCTGTCAGAAGGAGTTTCAACTCCCACCTG
>QODF01000038.1:1073110-1130610 GCA_024372805.1 Oostethus manadensis
ACAATGCTCACTTGATGAAGTACTTCTTGTTCCCCTGATTTAAATCCCACAGAGAACATTTAGGGATGGATGGCGAGGGAAGTTTATAAAAATGGCCATCAGTTTTAGACAGTTGATGCCCTTCATGAAGCTATCTTCACCACTTGGAGCAATGTTCCCACTAGCTTCCTGGAAACACTCCCATTAAGCATTCTCAAATGAATATTTAAGGTGATTAACAAGAACGGTGGCGCTACTCATTACTGAGTCCTACAGAGAAAATTTTTCGTTCTGGTTTGGAGAGTTTTTTGTCATTTTTTGAGCGATGGTCTTAAACTTTTCATCAGCTGATAAACAGCCTATTTCAGTTTAATTGTTAATTCATTCATTCATTTTCTATGCCGCTTATCCTCATTAGGGTCGCAGGTATGCTGGAGTCTATCCCAGCTGACTTTGGGCGGGAGGCGGGGTACACCCTGGACGGGTCGCCAGTTGTTTTCAATAAATTACTTTGTGCTAGTGCTTTTTGTCACACTCCCCCTTTTTGCTTTTGCATATTGTAGCTCTACTTAAAACCTCATTAAGCTGCAAATGTGAAAAAGGTCAATTCTACGAATTTTTCAACTGGTCTTACGATTTTGATCAGGACTGTAGTACAGGTGATCTAAGGCATCTGTCGTTATTTTCTCCATCATGTCAACAGGATGTCGCAGCAACACTTGTCCAGTCATCGACATTGAGTGTCCAGTTGGATATACTGTCGTTATCCATGTGCCTGAGGGGAAATGCTGTCTTGAACATACATGTGGTGAGAGTCTATCTTCATCATTTTACATTTCCATAACCTAATATATTGAATAATCACATGACAAACCTTGGCATACATCCACTGTAGAACCGAAAAGGGTTTGCGTACACAAAAATGCGGAATACCAGGTAAGCAATTTAGTCAATTTTTCAAATATACCATTTCATAATCCCTGCTGCATCAGAAATCATAACCTCTTTATTTTCTAGCCTGGCGATACGGTCCCTGTGGTCCCATGTCAGGATTGTACTTGTACCAACGTTGTGGACCCCAAATCTGGTTTATTAAAAATAAACTGTGAGGTTCAGCAATGTCGAGAAAGTTGTGAACAGGTAAGCAAAAATAAATGTAGCCACCTATCTTTAAATGTGTAAAATAATCTGCCTACTAAAAAACAAAAAATTCCAACTGCCATTTTACTTGTGTTTTGTTTTTCTAATTTTAAAAAGTATATCACCAATTTCAGCGCATACAGTATTACTTAACATAATTAAAATTGGTCTATAATTACTTTCTGCTGGCCAAATTTGGCGTTAAAGTGATTTTTTTCTTGACTGGCTTGAAATGACACAACAAAGTGTCAAAATATTTTGACATATTGACATATGAGATATTTTGTTTTATACATCCCTCTTCTGATTGGATAATTAGAAGGAAATAAAACCACTATTCCAGAGGATCATGGTAACGTCCAACAAAATCTTCAGTAAAGAGAAATGGTTTTCAAAGTGTGAGGCAAGTCTTCCCAACAGGGTGTGACCAGTAGATTTCAGGGGAGGCACAGCAATTGAGAAGAACAAAAAAAAAAATTTTTTTCTAAGATAGCTAAATTTTTCTGAGTTATATTAAGTTATATTAAAACAGAGAGTAAACTAAATATAACAACCTAAATCTTGATTTCAGGATCATAGACTAGAACAGTGGTTCCCAAACCTTTTTTGCTGCGCCCCCCTATTTCTAACTACACAGACGGAGAGGCGTGGTTAGATCATTGCAGCTCAAGTACATAAATATCTGCATTTATGTGACTTGTATAGAGACCACCCAGACGTGTCCAACTCGCTGAGAAAGATGCGAGAGGAAAAAAGGGATGATCTGAAGGGTGCGTTGAACAACGTACTCCAATCGCGGATACACACGGAAACTTTACACACAGAAACTTAATAAGAGTATTGTTGCAACACTCTCTATGTTAGTAGAGAATTTTAACACACCCAAAGTGGCAAATGAATAAACAAGACGCTTCGTTAATAAAGCCGCTGGGTTTTAATGGGGAGAAAAAAGTAGCATCTTGGAGTCCAAAAAATACAATAATTATGAAAAGTGTGCATGGTAGCCCCCAGTTTGAAAACCACTGGACTAAATTGATCTTAAACAGAGGTAAAAGGGAGGACGGTAATAATTTAATACATAGACAGACATGCATATTGACATGTAATTATGTTTTTGTCTTCTTTTGTATTGTTTTCTCTTACAATAAAAGCATCAGATTAGGGCAGACAAGTGGAGGCTCAGCTGCAGGAGATCATCCATCTTCTTGCAGCAGAACTCCTTCAAAACAAATTATTTTCTGTCTATATGTGCATTTTGACTATGTTCTGTTCTGTGTATTTTGTGTGGCTCGAAATAATCAAACAATCAGTAACACTCAGTAGGGTTAGCTGAAAACGTGTGTCTTGTGTCAAAAAGCTCATTCACTCAAAAAAGAACTTTTAACTGTTAATGTGGACAAAATTAACTGGAATGTGTCATACATACGTTTGAGGACTTTCATTCATCCTTTTTGCCAGGGTTATCGATATGCTGAAGCCAAGACAAATGAATGCTGTGGAAGGTGTATACAGACACACTGCATCTTAAATATTCATGGAACTGAGCAGCTCCTGAAGGTGAGTTAGATGTCTTTGACAATAATTTTAGATAAAGCAATATAAAGTTGTATAGTTACAGTGTCAGTTCATGTCCTTGTCTGCAGCAAGGAGATACATGGTCACCATCAGATGATAAGTGTGAGCATTACACCTGTGTGACAAGTAATGAGACATTAACAGCTGTCGGTACACACATTGTATGTCCACCATTCCAAGAAAGCAACTGCCAGCCTGTAAGTTTAACCTACAACCACATACTGAGCTAAACATTGAACAAATGCCTGATGTTTTTTCGTTCCTTCATTTAGGATACAATTGAAACTGCAGCAAATGGCTGTTGTAAAACATGTGAGTACTTGTGGCAGCTTTATATTTTCCTGTTGGTGAAGTTAATAAACATAAGATATTTTGTCAATCTCTTTGAACAAAGGTGTGGAGCGGGAGAAGGCATGCAAGCTGGTGCCCACTAAAAAATATATCACACACCAAAACTGTCAGTCTTTTGAGAAGGTATACTTTCCCTATTGTGAAGGCTCCTGCAACACTTACACAAAGTAGGTTTACGAACACCCCTTGGTCACAGAAGCGATATATTCTTCAACTATAGGCACATTTATTTTGAGTCCTGCCTCTCTTCCTACAGATACTCAGAAGAGGCGTCCGCTGTGCAGCCTACCTGCTCCTGCTGTAAGGGGGTCCGATACAGCAATCGCACTGTAGACTTGCTGTGTCTGAACGGAGACGTGGTTCCTTACTCCTACATTCATGTGGATGAGTGTAGTTGCACTCTCAGCGACTGCAACAGACCTGTAGGAGCTCTCACAAGAAGGAGGAGAAGCTTTACTCTTTTGTAATTTCAAAATCACTTTTATGACTGCTAGGAGAAGAACCTCTTCCATGCCCTTTCAGCCAACAATCATTACATTGCTTATAAAACATTTGTTCTGCATTTCCTTGAATAAAAGCACAGCAACTCATGTGTCTTCCATCTTTTTTTCGCCCCCACTATTTTGTGTGTAAAGGACAGAGGACCTATTTGGAATTTTGTTATTTTCTTTTTATTTATTTCATGTACCGGTATATATCTACTGTATCTTATCCATGTATTATGTTAGTTTTTTAGCATTCACCACTTACAAAATTCTAACCAGGTGCTTTGATCATTCTTATTCTGCTGTTTTTCCTCCTTTATTTTTCAACCTTTTCTAACCAGTCCAACATTTAATCGTTCAGATCATTATGGAAACAGTTTGATATCTATTCAGATAATTCAAAACATTCCCAAATTTTCCCAAAACTCCACATTTTTCCTATTGAAAACAAACATTTTTAAACTTCCACACATTTCTCAAACGATTCCAACCATTCCACTCTTTCAAGGCTTTCGAACTGACCACTTTTCATATTCCAAAAATATGTATTTTTTGTAAATGTCACACTTCTTGTAACTACGTCTTTTGTCTTCTAAGATTTCTTTCAATGTCCATATTTCACACTTCATTCCAGCCATCTCAACATCAGACTGTTAAAAAGCTACCTATTTTACATATGAGAACATTTTTTTGTTTTACGCAAAATTCTCCCTTTCTCAAAACAGAGTTTTTCTCTTGTACCACATTTCTCAACACAGGCAAGCCATTCCAGCTACAAACTATTTGTTCAGGCTACTGTTTGTTTAAAATTTACTTTTTTAGTTTACGCAAAAATCCCACTTTTCTCTAAAAAAAACCATAAACCTTTCCAAAGTCCGAATGCACAACTATTTCAGGACATTTAGCTTTATTTTGTTTTATTCTGCTATCATGCTATCATTTTTCAAGGCACGCAAAGCGTTTCACATTGAAGTGAACACCTTATTCATTCACTCCTCAGTCGCACACTGGTGATGTGACACCATCTGTACAACTGCTGTTCTGGGGTAGTCTGACGAAATTGTGGCTGCCAATACCTAAGTACACTTTTTAGTACTCTTTCCACCTCTGAATTTCCTAATTAATGAACATATCATGCCTCTCTTCACTGAAATGCCGTCAAGGTCCATGACTACTTATGGCTTTGTGGGACTTTCTTGTGCTCTGGGTCAGACAGCACTTCCAAGGACAAACACAGTTGGGTTTCTACAAATAAAGTTTTTGCTTTGGCTAGAATAAAATGTATGACTTCAATCTTAAGCAAATTACAGTATGTACACAGGAATAAATAAAAAACAAATATGTTTATATGGTCCTGTATTATTGGCATTAAGGATGGCCTTGTGGTGAGTCATGATGTCATGATTTACAAAGGTTAGTTTCAGATGTAGTTGAGAAACATTCATTCTTTTTTTTACTCATTTATCTTGTTTGGGGACATGGGTTAAATCAGTGGTTCCCAAACTTTTTTTGCCGCATCCCCCTTTTGGAGATAAAATTATTTTCAGGCCCCCCACCCGCCACACACACACGCACACACCCCGCCCCACTCCCGGTCAGCATCCACCAACCCCAACAACCCCTGCACATCCCCGCGCGACCATACGCCACAGATTTTAAACGTTGTGAAATAGAAAATTCACATAGAAAGACATTGTACATGTTTTCTACATACCTTGTTTCCAAACAGTATCTGTAACACAGCAGTAAAACATTTCACCCTTTAGAAATCATTTAGTGATGCCTCTTTTCTGGTGTCCACAACACCTAACACTCATACCAGTGGACATAATAAATAGAATATTTTCATAAGTACGGCATAGAATACCTTGTTTATGACTTTTTAAACACGGTTTTCAACATAGCCCTGTAGACATGAAATAACACCGCTATATTCATATTTACGCTCCTTCAATTATATTCCACACTGTTAACACAACTCTTATGTTGCAGGGATTCCAGCTGGTGAGCTAACCAGTTAGCCTCAAATTTATTTTGTCAAAACTTAAAAAGCCAAACATTTCTAGGAGGAGAACTTTCTTTTCCACTCTTTCATGTCAGACATGCCAAGGCTGACTTCATGACTACATGGAATGTTAAGATAATGTAATGTAAGGTAAGGTCTCAATGTTTTGTGTCAATCATTTGTGCCGCATAGTGATTAATGAAGCTATTCAAACTTTCCTCTGTCTACTCTAAAATATATCCAATTTACAAATGTAATCCAATTGTACTGTCCCTTGAGATTATCCATCCATCCCTTTTCTACGCTGCTTATCCTCACTAGGGTCACAGGGGTATGCCTTTTTTTGGGCAAGAGGCCAACAAACAGCCCCCTTACATATATATACTGTATATATAGATATATATATTTAAAATAAACATGAAATCATCACTGTTACCCTTCTTTGGTGGTATAAGTATGAACATCGAAAGAAAAAACGTGGAGGTAAGCGTCAATTAAAGTCTTGAGTCACAACCAGGTTTTCGCAGACTGGAGGTAGTTTTAGGAGTTCAACTTTTGCTGTTCCACCGTATACTGTAACTTTGAGTGGCTGCATGTTTGATGATACTAGTAATACCCAGTCCTTTAAGTCTTGGGCTAATATTTTGCCAATTTATGGTCCACTGATTTACACAAAAGTCTTATCAAAACATGAACACCTCAGTATACAAAGAGGAACAGCCCACTGCTTAAAAAGTTCTGGATGAGTGAGAACGGCATACATTTATTGTTTAAACAGCAATACATGATTACATACAGGAGAATGTGTGGTGATGTTAAAAGATTAGTGAGCATCGGTGATGCGTCAAACGGAGAGGGACGTGACTTGTTGTTACAACATTGCCACTTTATGGGTGTGATCAAATTCAGATTAAAACACAAGGTGCTGTGACACCCACAGTGTTTCACAATGTTACCCCTCCTTAAGTGCAAACAGATGAACTATATTACATGACATTGATCAATAGGGACCAGTCAGTTCCCAAATGACATACAGGATGGCGCTTGAATGGGCAGTCCCGTGGATCAGCCTCTGCTTTGGACTGTCTGCTGCATCTAGCGGTAGGTAGGCTAAGGCTTTTTATTAGGTACATCTGTGCATTTAGATGAGATCCAATACAAGAGCTGTACCAAAAGGTATTAACATAACAATATGACCGTTAGTGTAGTTTTACTGGTTTATACTGAGATCTGTTTATCTGTTGGTGGCATGCATGCCAATGCAAAAATCTATCTACAGTAATATTACAATACAAACTGTTGCCTGTGAATATTCTCATTCATCCAGCTCATTGTATCCCCATGACATTAAATCGATCACAATTAGGCTATTCAGATACAGCTGTCCTATCTAGTCAGACAAGAGCTTAGTTGTTGAGCATCAACTGATGAAGCATGCTTGAATGAAAGGCAAAATGCCATCTAAGATAACCTGAACAGTCCAGTTGTGATCGATTCAATGCCTCGGGACAACAAATTGTTACGTAGTTAATATTACTTAATACATTTCTGACTGTGGAGGTCAAATTTTAACAATATTATCTTCTTTCAAAGCATATTTTGATTGCGATACAACTCCTGTGTTGGATCCTATTAGAGTGCAAGTGTACCTAATGGAGTGAACAGCAACATTCATTCATTCATTCATTTTCTATGCCGCTTATCCTCATTAGGGTCGCGGTAAACAACAATAATTCACTTAATAAATTGAGCACTGCATAAAGCAAAGATGTTGACAAAATTAATTTTCATTCTTCTAGTATATGATGTATACGTGTTGGAAATGCAATTAACATGTACAACAATAATGTGCATTATGTAGGTTGTTGTTGTGCATTAATTAATAATATTAATATTAATATTAATAATTGTATAGTACGAAGCAAATATTGTAGTGTCTACTCAAAACAAGCTTGGGAGGGTTTGAAGACACTACTGGGCAAAACCAATAAGAAATACATTTGATAAAGTGGATGACAAACAGGGATATGACGTGACCTGTCAAAATCTACCTGTAGGAGCAGTCGCAGCCATCACTGAGAATGATGTGTCGAAATGTCTTTTTAAACTGAAGGCAAACAAGGTCACTGGCACCTACTCAAAGACTGTGCCACTAAACTAAAGGGGGTCTTCTTAAAGTTGTTTAATTCCCCCCATGTCACAGGCTTTCTCAAATCTTGGAAGTTCCCTATAATAAGGCCTATATCTAAAAGCCCAGGGCAAGCAAGCCTGGAGATTTTCGGCCCATGGCCACATTGTGCAAAACTATGGAGAGAGTTTTAGTTGATCTCTTGGGCACCACTATGGCTGGTTTAAAAGAACCTCTAGAGTTTGCCTTTAAGAAAGACAGAGGTTTGATGATGCCGTGCTGACCTCACTCTATACAAGCACACGCTAGGGTTTTGTTTGTAGATTTCAGTGTAGCTTGTAACTCAATGAAATTGCACATTCTCCTTAAAAGACTGGCTGGTTTAAATATTGAAATATTGGTTTGGGTCAGAGACTTCCTCTCTTGTCACCCTCGGAGGGTTTGGTGGCTAACAGGAGAGCTGATCATAAGCACTGGCTGCTTAAAACTGTGGAAACAGTGGTGTGTGTGTCAGAGCACTGGGGGTGGGCATGGGAGGGTGTGGCAAACCCATCGGCTCCCCGGGGGTGCCTGCCTCTGGCATCGGGTTGGGTGATGGCCCGCAGCAGTTGGTGACTGGGGCTTCCGGGGTGCTGGGTGGGGCCACTGCTTTTTGGGCCCTGTGGCTTCTGGGCCCATGAGCTCGGGGGCGGGTTCCCTGCTTGCCCGTAGCTGGCCGGCCTCTGGTGGGTGTTTTGGCGATTGGCGTCCGTGGCCCCTTGTGGCCCTTGCTCGGCTGCCATGTGGCGTCCGGCTGGGTCTCCCTTGCACCTCTTTGGAGTGGACTCGCGGTCGCCTCTTCAGGGGGTGGGGGCAGGCCGTCCCGTCTCTGGAGTGCCTGCTGGGGGGCTGGGCCGCGGCATGTTTCTACGTTGGTCCCTCGCTTTTGGAGCGAGTGTGGTTTGGGATGCATTGCTGTGCTCACCACTAACATCTCTTCATTTTCTATGTTTCACTCTGATGCAGTCATTCTGTCACTGCAGAGTAATGTGAACTGCTGCTGTTGTGTAGATTGTGTCATCTGGATTGTCATTGTTCGTGAGGTTCTGTTTTTCTCGTTCTTTTTCTTTTATTAGTATATGTATTTTGTCTGTTTGTTTTAATTTTTTCTCTTTTTCTGTCTTTTTTGCCGATTTTGTTCTGTCACTGTTCTGGTTGTTGTTGATATTGTAGTCATCGTGGTTGTTATTGTTTTAAAATAGTGTTGAAATATGTCTGCGAGGTTCTTCTGTACCCTTTCTTCTGCACCCTTTCACATCTGTTTTTATGATGTCTACTGTATGTTCTTTATTATACTGTGTATACAGTATATGGCAATGTCTGTATTTCACTTAAGTCTGTCTCAACTTTCCACCTTGGTGGACAATATAGATATATTCTATTGTATTTTATTCTATTTACCAAAGTTTTATTATTAAGAGGAAAAATAGTAGTAGAGTAAAAACTAACTTAAATATTGTTGAATATACTTGCCATAATCTTGTATAATAAACATGTAAATGTAAAATAGATGGTACATAATGCCTTTTTAAGCATTACAATTAAGGATAATATATATATAGATGTAGTGAATGTTGGCTATTCATTGACTACTGAATTGAGACGATACATTTTTTTTCCTCTCTTTCAAGTCACAGTTCAGGCGGTGTCAAAACTACCAATATTTACAGGTAATGTCAATTTAAACATTTACATCTTAACAATTAACTTCCACCTTTAACTCAAACAGTCACTTTTTGTCCTGCCCGGGAACAGAATTGAAATCCTCCCACATTGACCAGTTCTGCAGCACATGGGGAAACTACCATTTCAGGACATTCGATGGGGAGTTCTTCCAGCTTCGCTCCAACTGCAACTATCTCCTTGCATCCAACTGTAAAGGCAGCTATGAGGATTTCAACATCCAGTTGCAACGGCAAGACACAGACGGGATTACTGCCATAAAGCGGGTGGCCATGAGGCTGAATGGAGTAGTGGTGGAACTGTCCAGCTCCTCCATCATGGTCAATGACAAACTGTGAGTCTGTTTCTCCAACTTATAGAGTACATTTGACATGACTAACATCAATTGACACATTATTGTGATGACTTATCTCCACCTAGAGTGGTGCTGCCTTTCAGCCAGGTTGGCATCTCAATCAAAAGAACCTTCTCATACGTTAAAGTGGAGGCAACAATGGGCGTGATTGTCATGTGGAATGAACAAGACACGCTATGGGTGGGTTCAGCCACATTCACTCAGTCTGTTTTACCTAAGCCTGACTCTGAGTTCAGTCAAAGATCTACTCAATGTCAAGACAGGAGTCCTCTGTTTTAAAGGGCCTACTGCAAAAACACTGGTCAAATTTCTTATTATTGTTATGTTCTCCCCTTTATTCTCACCATTCAAATTTCCAGGTTGAGTTGGAGGCAAAATATAAGAATCAGACTTGTGGCTTGTGTGGTGACTTCAATGGAGATCCGATTGAGGGTAGGTTCAAGCCTTGGTTCACAATATGTGTATTCAAATGTGTCACAATTTCCTACCACTAAAAATAGGAAACATCGAGAGCGTTGGAGAGGCTTGGAAAGCCAACGGTCCAACTGAAAACTGTGAAAACTTGTCTCCTTACCCACAGACCTGCTTTGAAACTCAGGTGGTATTTAGTGGAAAGGAAGCCTTGAATGAATATGTGTTTAGCACGAGTTACAAATATTGTTATTTCCTCTGCAGAGATCCCTCTGTGAGAATGCTGTGTCAGAACCTGCTTTTCTCACTTGTCAAGAACTAATCGACAAGGACGCTTTTGTGGAAGCGTGCGTGAAGGACCTGTGCAACTGTAATGACTCCACTCCCTGTTTATGTTCGACCATGTCAGAGTACTCTCGCCAATGCGCTCACGCAGGAGGGGAGCCACAGGAATGGAATGCACATATGTGCAGTAAGGAAAAAAGTCTCTCTTGGAACATCTCTGTGTGGCGTTTGCATGTTTTCCTTTTGCAGGTTTTCTCCAGCTTTCTCCAGCAGTGCAATAAACATGCATGTTCACTTAATTCGAAATGGTCCATAGGTGTTAACGTAATTGTGAATGGCTGTCTGTCCACATGTAGCCTGTGATTGAATGGTAATCGCTCCTGTGAACAAGCTGTATGGAAAACGGATGGCTGGACGTTCATGCATAAGAACATTGACTCACTTGTCTCTATTTTTTGCCCAATAGCTAAAAAAACATGCCCACTTAACATGGTATACAAAGAGTGTGGGAGCCCCTGCACGGATACCTGCAGCAACCCACAGAGGAGTCAAGTGTGTGAGGAACATTGCGTAGATGGATGCTTCTGTCCTCCTGGTAGGTTTAAATCAACATTTGTTTTGCTACGCACCACAATGAAAACTAAAATGATAGATATCATACATTCTAACCTTTTGTAAATCAGCCTATTGATAGCAGTTGTGTAAAAGAGATAAGCCATAACTGAGGGGGTGCTTGTTTCACTCACTTTAACAGCTCAAAACAATAGTTATTTGTGGTTCATGTTTTTAGGACAGTCAAATGATGAAACATTTTATCAGATTAATCATAATTAATTAATTCATCATGATTAATCAACATATGGATCTAAAAAATATGTCTATATCTTTTTTATTGTATTTTATGAACAGAAAGTTAAATGACAGCACAAGATTATATACAGTATGGTTTAGGGGTGTAACTGTACATTCAAATGTAATTTCGGTTCAGTTCAGTTTCTTGAAGCGCTCGGTTCGGTTAATTTTTGGTACAGAAAAGGCAGAAAAAATGACTTTAAATGCTTTTATTTAAAAAAAAACTGCAAACATATACAGTATTTTTAAAAATAAAACTGATTCATTTCGGTGACATTTCAAGTAAATCAGTCTCTGAGTTTTTTAATAGAAAAAGAATAATATGTTGAATTAAAAAAAATTAAAAAAATGTATAAAATTATAAATTAACAAGTTAAACGTGTAAACTCTGAACACTTAGCAAGAGCCTGAATATGACAAATGTAAAATTCAAGTTTTGGGCTAAACAAAACTTATCCACATTCAGTGCAGAAAGTACAGTGTACAGTGGTTGCAGGAACAATATCTCCAGCAGTGGGGAAAAGCCGCTCACTAGCAACAGAGGTAGTGAGCTGAAGCTATCGGTGTTTGCACTAAACTGCTTTTCTTGTAAATGTAACATACACTGCCAGATGATACCGTTTTAAGTGCGCTAACATGTTAGATGTGTTTCCTGCAGCAAACCCGATATCCGTTGAACAATGTCGACACACAACTTTGGATTTATCTGCTTGCCTTTTGCCATCTGTAATTTTAACAGGGAAGCCAAGGTGTTCCCAATCTGGAGACCATAGTGAGATGCGAGGGTCTTCAGCTCAGCCTCTAGTTCCGCCCCTTCAGTCTGTAGTGTCCGGAACGCAACGGCGTTCCATGCGGAGCGCTTAGATCACTCTAGTAATACATTTAATGAGAAAAATAGCATAAAATATAACCGAAACGGTACACATGTGTACCGAACCAAACATGCAAAACCGAAACGGTTCAATACATGCCTGTTAACTCCCCTGGTATATTTGTATGTATTAAGAGCTCCAAATGAACTGAAATTTTAAATCAAGCTAAAAGATAGCACACATGTCTAAAAATCTCATTGTTTAACACTACTGTCTTTAATAGTAGCAGAACATTTAAATCACAGTTTAGCCATGTAATTATGACCATTGAGGAGTTGTGATGAAAGATAACACGTAATTTGATCATTTTGTAAATTTAACATGTTCTCAGTGTATTTTATATTCTGCCATCATAACATAAAGGTGTGCATGCTCTGGTGCGCAGGCATTAATTACACAAACAAATATTTTACATATTTAATGAAATAAATTTGTTAACACCCTTAACGCATTTTATTATCAGCAAGTTGTTTCCATAGCATCACCTGATGTTTTTGTGTGAGTCTTGGCTTCAAATTATTCACTAATTTACTGGTGTGAGCCATGAGAATTGGCATATACTAGGGTTGTGAACAATAAACGGATGATATCGGATATCCAGTTTGACAAGCGAGATGCGACTGCATCAATAGCTGCTTCCTGGATTGATAAGAATCCTTAGCTTTATTAAATGTAGAGACATGCCCCATGTATTGCAAGACCAGCAACCGGTTGACAGTCAAGCAAATGTAGACAAAGACAAAACAGGAAAAGCAATGACAAAATGGAAAAAATAGAGACAATGCAGAAAAAGCAATGGCAAAATGTAAAAAGCTGAACTTCAGCTGAAGCTGAACTACAAACTGAACTTTAGGAGAATGCACCAAAATAGAGAGCTGTGAAGTGTATTTCAGAGTCAAACGACATGATGAGTCTAATAAATTTGGACATATTGGCAGGTTTCACGCAATCATTGAAAGTACTCCCTCTCACCAGTTCAAGTTGAAGCCACAGATGTCAGCACTCTCTTCTGGTTTTGTGATTATGAAGTGTGGTCTCTAAGATGTCAAAATAATTTAAAACTGCGGTAGCAAAAGCAGAGCTCTTGACTTAACATCCTTTCCGATCAACAGAGTGTCTGGAGTTTGTTTTTTTAAGAGAGGCACACCTAACAAATATGCACATTAGAGGTCAATAACATCATCAAATCTTACCTTCATGCATTGCCACATAGCACAAAGTACATAGGACCAAATATGAGGTGGAAGAAAAAGGGGAAAAATACAGTATACTGTAGGAGTCGTAGCAGTGTAGTATGTGAGAAAGTTAGATGCTGCGTTCAAGGACAACCGAACAAAGTGGGATAAGTCGCTTCTTTCAACAGACAACTTAAGCATAACTGTATATTATGTTTTCAAATAAAATAATGGCCCATATTTCTACAATGTGTATACATTACATGAAATTTGATGTAGTTATTTACAAATTATTTTAATTTTTAGTTGTTTTTTTAAATCATGGCGCCTGGACATTTCCCGCAACCTGGTGGTTGGGGGCACCTTTCTTACACCAGCTTGGTGTTGTATGTTGTTTTATGTTATAATGTAAATTAATGTCTACATTAACAAATGTAACCGCTGAACTATATCAGTTGTACACAGTATCAAATCATTCTGTTTTTAAAGTATGTAGTTTTTCAGTCGCATCCTAACCTGTATGTATTGAATTGTGCACCACAAATATGTTTACATCCCTTCTATAGGCATGTCTGTATTGCTCAAATGGCTAGGGATATCTTTTTTTTTTACTTCCCCTTGTATTCAGATGTAATATGCAGTATGTAACATGAAAGAACACTCTGTTAGGTACATTAGTACAGTAAGACAAGATCCTGAAAAGAAGGAATGAATTTGCATATATGGTTATTATTACAAAGCTGCAATTGAGCAGGACGCCGTGGCAGGTCAGAAATAAAGTCTTCTTAATAATATTCGCTGCTGTGGAGCGGCAGGAACAAACGAAACTAACACAAATGATCTAACAAAAGACACCAAGACCGCACCTGAACTAAATAGAAATGAAACTCAAATTAGCAACTAGTGCGATAGACAGGAAAAGCAAAGCAGGGAGACAAACCAATGAAAACAGAAAGTGCAATCAAAATAAGAGCACAAAACTGGAGGCATAAAAGATAACAAAAGTAAAAATTGCCACGCAAATTAACAACACAGATCGTGAGTACAAGTACTTGTACAAGTACATTTTACATGTCATACTGTAGCACTTATAGCTGTGACTAATTTGCCACGCTCGTCCCTAAAAGGACTTTTACAAAAACAACCATTAAACAGACAATTAAAACACACATGACAAAGGCATAAAACATTTCAGGGATTTAGTTGTGATTACATGACTTACTTAGTTTTAAAATACAATTACATACTGTATAAACATTGTCTAGTTCTCCCTTTATTTCCCCTCTTATATTACCCAGAAATTTACAAAAACTTTATGTGTTTACACGTAAGCTTTTTCTGACCATTGATGCATACATGTGCACTTTTAGCTTGAGCTGTATTTTACTGATACATTTCCCAAGGGACACTCTTGGATGACATTGGTGATAATGGATGTTTGCCTGTGGAGCAGTGTTCCTGCATACACAATGGCCAGCCATACAAACCTGGTGAATCCTATTCAAGGACATGTCAGACATGGTGATGACTTGACACTCGTCTCCATCATACTGTACATTTATAGCAACACAATGAATCATTTTTGTTGACTAAAATGTTTTGGCAGCACTTGTACTCAGGGTGAATGGAGGTGTAGCGACAAGGACTGCCCTGGTGTCTGCTCCATACTGGGAGGCTCCCACATCTCCACCTATGATGATAAAGCATACACTTTCCATGGTGATTGCTCTTATGTTATTACAAAGGTAAGGCATTTTAACTATTGAACAACTAAATTACTCCTATCAGTTTATCATTCCTAATTGTCATATGAGTATGCAAACAAGTAAACATAACCTCTTTAAGTAAAAACAAAATTAATGGTGTGTGTGTGTGCGTGTGTGGGCGTGCGTGTGTGTGTGGGTGTGTGACAGGAAGATAAGCTCTGACTCACTTGGGGAGAAGCACGGATCTCAATGACTAAACCCATATTTTTGAGACTTTTTTTCTAGGGAAAAAACAATGTCTTATACTGTATATTGGTCAGTACTGTAAAAAATGTACATTACAAACTGTCACACAAGTATAAATGTCTGTTATCATAAACTAACTACAGTAAATACAGCCCCTTCATGCTTTGAATTGTGCGGCTTCTTTGGCCATTTTTAAAAACATACAATTAATAAATTATGCTCTTTTGTGGTTGAATACATACTATTATTAGTAAAAAAAATACCTATATTTAAACAAATGTAACAACTTTTTTGCCTAAAATGTTTTCAAGAATAAAATGGCTCTGTTTCACATGAAAGGTCTGGACCTTATTTAGCCTTAAATTTTATCAAACAGACTAGCTAATATGAATATCAATTGTAATAATGAAAGTTCCAATTGTTTTAATCGGCACCCACATGGCGTTTAAAAGAAAACAGGACCAGATGTCACGTAAATAAAAAACACTCCAGCTTTTGACCAGCACTACAGTTACATATGAGACACAACCGTTTGGCACTGGATTCTGGAAGAATGAACATTTAGTGGTACATTCACTGAATTAAAGGGGGTGCTGAATTAAAATATGACAGGTCAATGAGCTGAGAAAAGGGTATCAAGTCTTTTTGTAACGGATATGTGTCAAAAAAGCTAAACTGCAACCCAACTGCAATTTTTATATTATACATTCTGTCCTCTGCAGGAGGTGAATGGGACTTTCGTTGTCCTGGGTGAACTTGTCAAATGTGAGAAATCAGATAAATCCACTTGCCTGAATTCAGTCGCTCTCGTGCTGTCAAAATCCTTGGTAAGGATGGCACATAACAAAAGACATACTGGGTCATAAGATGTGGCTCATGTCATATTTAATGCATTTAATGCAGGTGATTGTTGTGGAAGCAAGTGGGCAAGTATTTGTCAACAAACTTGCCTCTCAGCTGCCTCTCTTCACGGGTGAGCCCTTGTTTTCTCTTTTCATGACAGTGATTTGACTTGTATTTGATGATGAATAATGGTTTGTTTAAAATACAGATGACATAGCAATCTTCAGCCCATCCACATTTTACATTGTGATCCACACTGTCTACGGGCTTCACCTTGAAATCCAGCTCACGCCAATCATGCAGGTCCATATCAAAGCCGCTCTTTCTAATAGAGGCAAACTCAATGGTGAGTTGTGGTAATGGGATACATTGTATGACCATGAGGAATATGTTCGTATTTAATTTATCTTTTTCTCTCTCTGTGCAGGTCTTTGTGGGGATTTTAACAATGTTGAAGCTGATGACTTCAAAACCATATGTGGAATGATTGAAGGGACAGCTGCTACATTTGCCAACTCATGGAGGGCTATGGGAGGATGTCCAGATGTCACCAATGCACTCGGTGACCCCTGCCTGCTGAGTGTAGACAAGGGTAGGTTTTTGCTCATTAATATTATTGCAGAGTAATTCATCATGCAAAGATACCAACATTACAGCAACCATGCTATAATCAATACATTGGTAAAAAACAATAGTGAATCCATCAGTTGTTTTCAGTGGTTATTTGGATTGACAGCACTTGTAGAATAATACAGTGGAACCTCTGAGGTCAACACTGGAACGCTGGTTGAGCTCTCTTTTCTTTTTCAGATTTCAGATTTGGAATGCATGTAGAAATAATCTGTTTTAGGGTTGAACTGTGACAATTATAAAACCATTATTTAATCTGTAGAGGCAACATTTTATTTTCATAACAGTCTTAAAAATGTAAAAATAAGTTAAATTGTGTTAATATTAGAAGTTGAAAGACACAAAGCATGTTATGCAAGCGTAAAAATAAGTTTATCACTGAAAATAATGAAAACGTTATGCCTGTTATGCCGGACAACATTTCTGATGACGCTGGTGTTACTGACACTTCTTGTTCATTGTGGTTAAAACAGTTGCAAAGAAGCCAAAGAAAAAGCAAACCATATGGCCAGTGTTAATCCTTTGGCATGCCCTGAACTGAACAACATTGACAACAAGTTTTGAGAGAGTTTATAGATTTATTTTTCTCAAAAATTGAGGTCAAATTGTGCGACCCCAGGGGTGTCTGACATTGCAAATTCCACTGAACACACTACTCCAAATATGACATCGAACAGCAACAATTATGGTATTTAATGCTGGCGGTACAATACAATACATTGAAATATTGATGTTTTGTGACAGCCCTGATGGATCTACCATAATATTCCTCCATGTTATCCAAATATAATGCCATCAATTTTACATGTTAATGTGTTTTTAGAGAAATATGCCAACCACTGGTGCTCCATGCTGACCAACACATCGGGGGTGTTTTCCAAGTGCCATTCCGAGATAAACCCAGAAGAATACCTTGCAGTAAGAACTTGTGTTACTTCATTGACTAGAAAGGCTGTAATGATTGGAATCAACATACTCATAGAAAGTGCCTATAGGTATATCTCATTTTTGTTCATGCACTATTCACTAAAAAATGACAAACACTTTTGAACATAATGCATATGAGAAAGAAAATGCTGTTTTTCTCAATTTACCTGGTTTCCTCCTTGGGCCATCTATATGTGAAAATGCATTCTACTTTGTATCTAACCTCTCTCACAAGACAAACAACAAGGTTGAAGGTCATGATCAAATTTGGATTAAAGGTTTCAGATAAGACAGACATGGTGTGAATTTCTTTTGCTGATGATTATACAGTAGTATTTATCCGTAAGTTTATAGATGTTGGTATTCTTTTATTTGAATGGGTTGAACTTGAGCTTCACTTTTGTTCACTCCCAAATGCTACGATTTAAGTCTGCATATTAATTTGATACCAAATTGAAAAGGAAGTTTAGCAAACATGATAAGGTAGTATCCAAAGTACTAAAACATGCCAGCAGGGGAAACCCCACTCTCATCTTGACACTCGCATACGTATACTGTATTGAGATGTTTTCACAGTGTAGGGATTGGAACTCAAATATAAAATAAACCTTCAAGATTAAACACTTTTAATACACAACATACTCATCAAATTTACTTACAGTACTTATTTATCCAACTCAGATGGAGCAATGAAGAACTTCATGCCGTGTCTCCTTCTATTTTCCTGCTATGACTGTGTGCTCTGTGCTATGAGGTGTTCAGGTGCACTTGTAATTGTGCTAATTGTCGTTAATTTTTATTCACATACCCCCTTATGACAATGACAACCCAAGTTTGGGAACCTGGGGGTTAAAGCCAAGTAATACACTCAATTGTATTTTAATTGCAAACAACACAATGCAAACAATCAATCAAGATATTTTGTAACGATCTATTATTATTATTATGCCCATCTTTGCCCATCCATTTTTAATGGCTACCAAAAACACAGTTTATCACCAGCGTCAAAGTGTCTCTTGCGTATGGACGAATTTTGTCATTAAGATCATGCATTATATTATTTTTCATTGAGACATTGCAGTGTTAACAAATGTCAAAAGACTGTGAAGCAGTATATGATTTATCAATAAACCGTAGTAACATTTCAGATGGTTAATGTACCACTTCATAATTTGCTTATCATATGTATTGTTATTTTATATTAATCCATTGTAGTCTGGTGCAAAGTAAAAAAAAAACGAACAAGAAGAATGCATCGATTGCATGTGTGTTGTGGGGATACATCATTTATTTAGCTATAATGAAAGATTGTGGAAGTGAATATAAAAAGGACTACAGTCAAAACAAAACATTATTTTCATCTTATTTGAAAGATATTGTGACAATTTTGGTCACTATTACAATTAATAATTTATTAACTCAAACAAACATACAAGGTTTCAGATTTAACAAAATCATTCACTTTGATGCCCTCTTTGTCTACAGTCCTGTATCTACGACACATGTGCCTGCGAAAACAGCGAGGATTGCATGTGTGCTGCCATGTCCTCCTATGTTCACGCATGTGCCGCTGCTGGTGTCTCCTTAAGTGGATGGCGGGAGGTGGTGTGCCGTAGGTTTCACCCAAAAAATCCCCAGCATAATCACTTAAAAATTCATTCGTGACTAACAGAGATGCATGCTGTTTTTAACAGAAAAATACACAACAACCTGCCCTTCAACTTTAGTATTTGACTACAACATGACAAGCTGTGGCCGGACATGCCGCTCTCTGAGTCAGTCGGATTTAACTTGTGAGATTGAGTTTACGCCCGTGGATGGCTGTGGCTGTGCTGAGGGCACTTACCTCAACGAGAAGGGGGAGTGTGTAGCAGCAACGCAGTGCTACTGCTATGTAGGGGACATGGTGGTGCGGCCCATGCAGATTGTCAGTGCTCACGGACAAATATGGTTAGTATTTGGCAGTGGATCGATAATGCAGTAGTTCGTATGAAATCCATTTTATTTTTTCTCAAAAAACGTTTTTTTTCCCTAATTTTTGTCTCCTCTATTGTGTCCTTTTTCCACAATTATTCATGACAACCCTTATAAAAAGCATAAAATATAAGTTGTTGCCCATCTTTTCTTTGCCTTTCAGCTCCTGCCATAGTGGAAAACTAATCTGTACAGGAAACCTCACAACTGAATGTATGTAAAATGCAAACACTAAAAAACATATCACGTTTAACTTATTCATTATAATTATTTATTTGAAAAGTATATTTAGTCATGTCCTTTCTAACACATTCAATCACTGTGATCAGCCTGCAGCGCGCCAATGGTTTTCTTCAACTGCTCAAGTACAAATCCAGGCGACACGGGGTCAGAGTGCCAAAAAACCTGCCAGACTCTGGACACAGAATGTGTAAGACTCTCTCTCTCTTGCTCTGTTAGAGAAGTGATCATTTAAAAATGTATTGTACTGTAGTGCAGGCGATTCCAAAGTTCTTCCACAGAGGGCCATATACAGGAACATCAATGGATGCGGGGGCCCATTTTTATATTTTTATATGTATTTTTTTATTTTATACAAAGTCTAAAAAAAGTATATACATATGTTTAAAGCCAAAGCTTTGGGTTATTCATTATTAGTATCAACATTTCAAATTTTTATATTAGATTGTGATGTGTTGCTCTATTTGTCCCATTTTTGCTGTTTTTGAGTGGTCAATTTTATTTCTATAACGTCCCGATAATCAATGAGTTGCAGACTGCAAATGGTCCCCAGGCAGGACTTTGGACACCCCCGCTTTTGTGTATTTATATTGTTTTACCCCTCAATATTATTATACTATTATATTGATACTTCTTTGACAGTGTCAATCAAAACTGGATATTATTATCTTTGTAGAGACATGCTGTGGTATTGGATTTTTGTAGATTGTGCAGCAGTACCTCATGTTAGCCATGTTGTGTGGATGAGTAATTTACAAATACAGACGTGTTGACAAAAGTAGTTCCGGCTCTTTGGTGGGGTGACTAAAGAAAATAATTTGAGGTTGCTAAACAATATGCATTCAAAAGTGTAAAACATTTGCATCACAAAACCATTTTGCATGACAAAGTCAGACCTCACAATGAATCTGCATTATTTTCTCTCCCTTTGTATAACTGCGTGCTGCTGACAGCTGTCAACCGGTGCACACCGTACCATCACTTGCATCAAAGTGTTCACTGCTGAGGATAGTGAAAGTAAACACGTCTGATTATGTGATAGAAACATTCCATTCAACACAAAGCCAAAGGAATACCTATATGTACCGAAATACACTGATGCCGAACTCAGATGGAGTTGCCTGCTGGCCCAGGCTAAAGATGGACACAGATGTAGCTCTGAGGAGACTATACCTATACTACTGTATACCTATATTCACTTTTTTTCTTATTTTGACTGATTTCCAAATGACACTGGTAATCTATGTCAGTTTTTTAGAAACTCACATTCAGCTAACATATATATTGTGACTGAAAGCATACTCTTAAAAACGTGGATGCTGACATAGATGACAATTATAATATTAACAGTCATCATATAATGTTATTTATTTGTGTAAATGATGTTATTAAGTTACACATGCTGCGCAATAAATAGGAATTGACCATTAAGTTTATTTATTTCAACAATTTCATTCAAAATGTGAAACTTGTATATTATATACTTTAAATACACACAGACGGATATAATTGGAATGTCTATTTCTTTTAACTTTAATGATTGTAACTGAAAACTAATCACAAATTCAGTATCTCAGAAAATTAGAATATTTTTTATGACCAATAAAACAGGATTTTAGAAATTTTGGCCAACTGAAAAGTATGAACTGAACATGAAAGGTATGAACATGTACAGCCCACAATACTTGGTCGTGGCTCCTTTTGCCTGAATTGCGGCAGCAATACAGAATGGCATGGAGTCTGTCTGTGGCACTCCTCAGGTGTTATGAGAGCCAAGGCTGTTCTGATAGTGGCCTTCAGCTCTTCCGGATTGTTCGTTCCGGCATATCACATTTTTCTCTTGACAATACCCCACAGATTTTCTATGGGGTTGAGGTCAGGCAAGTTTGCTGGCCAATTAAGTACAGGGATAACATGGTCCTTAAACCACGTACCAGTAGTTTTCAGCACTGTCTGCAGGTGCCAAGTCCTGTTGCAAAACAATTCTGCATTTCCATGAAGTTGGCTAGCAGCAGGAAGTATGAAGGGCTCTAGAACCTCCTGGTAGTTGGCTGCTGGCTGCACTGACCCTCTACCTCAGAATACACAGTGGACCAACACCAGCAAATGACATGGCACCCCAAACCACTGACCACTGACTGTGGCAACTTTACACTGGACCTCAAGCAATGTGGATTATGTCCCGCTCCTCTCTAAATGCAAATTTTACTTTCATCAGAGAACACTCAGCAACAGTCCAGTCCTTTTTGTCCTTAGCCCAGGTGAGATGATTCCAAAGGTGTCTTTTGTTTAAGAGTGGTTTGACACAAGGAACAGAATGGTGGCTCTTGAAGCACTGACTCCAGCTGCAGTTCACTCTTTGTCAATCTTTCTCACATTTTTGAATGGGTTTTGTTTCACCATCAACTGCAGGGTGCGGTTATCCCTAATGCTTGTACACAAATTTTCATTTTCTGTGACTTTCTGTTAACAGGCGGGGCCACAGAGCTCTGTGAACTGCCACCTTCTTTGGCAATGACCTTTTGTGTCTTGCACTCCTTGTGCAAGGTGTCGGTGACTGTCTTTTTGTCAAGTTAGATTGTGAGCTCTGGCTTTTTCATTGAAAACGATTTTGTGATGCAAATGTATTCCTCTTTTGAACGCATATTGAGAAGCAAACCGCTTTGCTTTAGTGAGCCCACCAACTGGCTTGAACTACTTTCTTAAAAACCAAAAACCGACCAAAACAACAGCTCAAAGGACGAAGGGAAGAAGTCACTGCTGCCACTGACACTGACACCACATTTTTGGGACACTGTACAGGTCAGCTCACATTGTGTCTCAGGCTGCGTGTGTCCTGCTGGTCTGTTGTCTGACGGTAATGGAGGCTGTATTGAGGAGTCTCAATGTCCCTGCACATATAACGGACAATTCTACGAGCCTGGACAGATTGTTAAAGTGGACTGCAACACCTGGTGAGCGCCCAGTCAATGCTCTTTTTTTTTATTGTGACCTCTATGAACTATTGTAATATTCTGTGTGACTCTTCTACATTTTATTACGCGCCAACAGCACTTGCGAAAGCAGACAGTGGCAGTGCACCAGTCGGCAGTGTGATGGAAGCTGTACAATATATGGGGAAGGCCATTACATCACCTACGATGATAAAAAATTTTCCTACAATGGGGACTGTGATTACGTCTTTACTCAGGTATCTCTTGTGTTTACTCTCTGTCTATCTTTGTGCTTTATCAACAATAATTTTTACAATCTGCTGACATGATTTTCATCTAGGATTACTGCGATGACAGTAAGGAGGGCACCTTTATGGTTCTGACTGAGAGCATTCCGTGTGGGACAAGTGATAACGTCTGCTCCATTGCTATTAAGCTCTTCTTAGGGGTACATTAATCTATTGTGTTATATTCTATAAAATCTGAAAATAACATTGTAAGGAAAAGAAAGATGTTAAAAACAATCTACTCTTTTTCAGAACAATGAAATCATCCTTAAAGAGGAAAATGTCAAAATTATCAAACAGAACAAAGGGTTAGACATACCCTATAAAGTCCACTCTATTGGTATGTACGTTGTCATTGAGGCAAAGAATGGGCTTGTTCTTATCTGGAATAAGAAGACGACACTCATGATCAAACTTAGCTCCACATTTAAGGTGAGGGAATGAGTATACCCTTCCAGTCATAAGTTTGCATGCACTCAGATAATGTGGTATTATTTTTGTGCGCTTAATAATTTATTTGAACACTTTTTTTCCAATGAGAATACAGTGGAACCCTGGTTTGTGTCATTGATTTTTTCCAGAGGATCAGAATTTAACCAAAATGGACTCAAAGCGAATCCATTTTCCCTATAAGAAATAATCCAATTAATTCATGTTTTGTGTTAACATTTTTGAGAGTCAATCTCTGATGACATCATAGACGGGTAACATAACTTTCAGTTTCTGTTGCCATTTTGTTTGTTAGCTAATAGAATGCATTTTTATTTGCATTAATATGGTGCAAAATATATTGTGTGCAAACCGAAGAATACACGCAAACCGAGGGAAAATTGTGGCAGAAATTTTCTACAAAAAAACATGCTAACCAGGACAGATGTAACCAAGGTTCCTAACACAACAAGACACACGCCATATTGTAGGCTTGCATATGAATGTACAGTATGTCATGAGCATAGGTGAGGGCGGAATTGAAATCTTTGCCCTCTTACTCAGCTCCTCTTCACCACGAGTCAGGTACAGTGACTGCATTACTGCAGATCCTGCACCAGCACTCCAAACTTTGTCAATAAGACCCCAGATACTTGAACTCCTTCACTTGGACCTCACTCCCAGCCCTGATGGTTCTATCCTCCCTTTTCTGGCTGAGAACCATGGCATCGGATTTGGAGCCTCATTCCAGAAGCTCAACTACAAACCGCTCCAGTAAACGCTGAAAGGCACATCTCCATGAGGTTATCAGGACCACATCCTTTGCAAATAGCAAAAATAAGATCCTAACACCCCCTCGACACCTTGGCTGCGCCTAAAAATTCTGTCCATAAAAATTATGAACAGAATTGGTGGCAAAGGGCAGCCTTGGCGGAGGAAGTTCACTGGGGACCAGCTTGACTTACTGCTGGCAAAGCAAACCAGGTTTCTGCTTCAGTTGTATAAGGACAGAACAGCGTTTAGTAAAATGCCGGCAATCCCATACTCTCAGAGAACCCTCCACAGGACACCACGAGACATGGTCTAATACCTTTTCCAAGGTGGTTGGGCAAACTCTCACGTACCCCCCTGCTCTTGGAAGGGTGTAGAGCTGGTCCAGTGTTCCGCAACAGGGATGAAAGCCACAAAGCACCTGCTGTAGCCAAGGTCTGACTAGCAGTCATACTCATCTCTTCATCACTCTGGAATAGACTTTCACAGGGAGGTTAAGAAATGTAATCCCCATAAAGCTAGAACACACGTTACGGTCACTGTTCTCAAAAAGGGCACCACCACCCGGGTCTGCCAATCCTGAGAGACTGTTTACGACTTCCATGCATTGTTGAAGAGACGTGTCAACCAAGACAGTCCCTCAACATCCAGACCAATGAGGAATTCAGGATGAAACTTGTCCACACCTGGAGCTTTGCCACTTACGAGTTTTTTGACCACCACGGATACTTCAGCCACAATGATGAACCTGTCCGCAATCGTGTCCTCAGAGTCTGCTTTTTCTATGGACATTATGTCGAAGCTGCATGCCGCCTGGCCAGCCGGCACCTGTCAGGTGTTTCAGGAGCCCCGCAAGCCATCCATGCTTGATTGTACTCCTTCTTCAGCTCAAAGGTAGGTAGCCCTGGACTTTGGTGTCAACCACTGGGTTCAGGGTTTGCCACAACGATCATCATGCAGCCACATCTCCATTCAGCTGCCTGAACAATAGAGGCATGCAATACGGCTCATTCGGACTCGATATCCTCGTCCTCCCATGGGATGCAGGTGAAGCTCTGCAGGAGGTGATAGTTGAAGACTCAGTTAACGGGAGACTCTGCCAAATGGTCCCAGCACACCCTCACTACACATTTGGGTCTCACAGGTCCAACAACTTGCAAAGGGGCATTTAAGTAATTAAATATTTACACTAAGTAATAGTGAGAATGTATTCAAACTTAAAACTTGTTTTTGTAAAAATATTTTAAGATGTATGTTGTTTAATCATTCCACTCTAACAAAAATAGAATGGTTCAAATAAATTGAATCCATGGTGAGTGTGTGTAAACTTCTGAACAATAAATGTCATATTTAGCAATCTTGATGATTTTAACTTAACTCTTTTGTATTCAATTCCAGGGAAAAGTTTGTGGTCTATGTGGAAATTACGACGGAAACATCAAGAATGATTTTTCCACCAGAAATAAAGAGGTTGTGGTGGACGCCTTTGAGTTCGGAAACAGCTGGAAAGTGTCACCAAACTGTCCCAATACACATGAGCTAAAAAATCCCTGTGTGTTGTACTCGCACAGGCAGGCATGGGCTCTGAAACACTGTAGCATTATAAAAAGCGAAGTTTTTGACGCCTGTCATTCAATGGTAATCAACTTAATTGCATTTACACATACCTAAATTCTCAAATACTTCATTTCAATATAATGCATTCAGGGTTATAAATCGAACTGTATTTTTTTGCACATTTATTCTTGAAAAGGTGGATCCGCAGCATTATTATGATGCCTGTGTAAGAGACACATGTGCCTGCAATACTGGAGGAGATTGTGACTGCTTCTGCTCGGCTGTGGCAGTCTACGCAGCCACCTGTAATAAGGCTGGAGCTTGTATAAAATGGAGAACACCCACTGTGTGTCGTAAGTGTTATATTTATGTTTTTTGGAAAATACAAATATAACCCTAATTGATCATCACTGTACACTGTGTCCGTTCATTTTCAATTAATTTATTGTGTTTTATTAGCTGTATTCTGTGATTACTACAATCCTGAGGGTGAATGTGAATGGCACTACGAGCCTTGTGGAAAACCATGCATGAAGACATGCAGGAATCCCTCAGGACAATGCTATACCCAAATCCCATCATTAGAAGGTAAAAATGCCAACAACAATGAGAACAACAATCAATATCAGCAGTAATCATTGTGTTTATCCTTTCTGGCTTTTACTTCTAAAGGTCCTTGCTTTTACGTGTTTGCCTGTACCGTTTACACCTACATGTCTGTCTTTAAGGCTGCTATCCAAGGTGTCCACCTGAACAACCATATATGGAAGAGGAAACAATGAAGTGTGTGTCAAGGGAACACTGCGGATGCTATGATGATGATGGGAAGCATTATACAGAGGGACAGATAATGCCTCAGACAGAAAACTGTCAGACATGGTAGGATATTTTTCAACCTAAAGTTATTTGTTAAATCATCAAAGTCCTTTTTTGAAAGAAATTGTATTTATTTTTAGAGTCTGATAGTTATGTTTTTGCTTTTCAGTAAATGTATTTCAACAAATAGGGAATGTGCCTATGATGCCGAAGGTAAAAACAATGCACCTAATGATGGTTCTATAATTGTTAATTATTGTCTGTTTGTCCTCTAAACTCTTTCGCTATAGGAAAACAGCATTTTGGGGAAGAATTTTGCCCATCATCCACAATCTCTATGTGAGACATGAACACACATCTTTCTTTTTTCTGTGTGTTATGTGTGTGAATATAAAAACAGCTTTAAAAAATTACACAGCTTGAAATGCACATAATGGAAAGCAAATATTCAGCTTATAAAGGCTCCTGAAAAAACCTTCAAAAACCTGCAACAACGCTCCATTTACATAATGTGATCTGCTTGTTAACCCAGCTACAGAGACATTGTTATTATTATTTTTATTGTTAACATTGTTACGCCAAAAATTTACTTCACTGGCGTAGCGACACCTCTCCACACCACACCGGCTATTTACTAGCCACCTAGCAACTAACTTCACCATACACCTCTGGCTACTACCGGAAAAAGTTAACGCTAGAAGTAGCATCCGTTTCTATGTTGCTATGTGAAATCAAGGGGCCCAAAACACAAGTTTGGGTAATGCTTAAAATGGCCAAAGTATGGTAGACTACTGTAAGTATTACTTGTTATCATGAACGTGGCTGTTACAACATGATTACAGCATTGGTAAAAAAACATAAAATGTTGTTGATTTTTGGATATGTTTTAATAGCGGGTTTTATAGTTGCAATAATGTCCCATTACGTGCATTAATTAGCTGCCTGGTTTTCACTTATTTCCTCTTTAAAACACATTTATAAACACAAATGTCTACAAATGAACAACAATGTCTCACACAACAATTGTGGATGATGGGCAAAATTCCCAAAAAGTGCAGTTTTCTTGTATAGTATTATTGATCCATGAAAGGTTGTTTTATTGTTTTGCAGCTTGCACTTGCTCATACAAAGGGAAAATACACAAGTATGGAGACGTTGTATATGACATTCATGATGGAGATGGAACTTGTATTACTGCTTATTGTGGTGAACATGGGAATATTACAAGAGTGGTTAAGCCTTGCAGTTTTTTAACAACACAGCAGCCAACAACAACTGAATTTGTGTTTGTGACAACAGGTATGATTCAATAACTATGAATTAGAGTGATGATTTCTAAAAAAATAAAGTTTCACTTTCAAAAACTGAACTAATTATTTTTGCATTGTGGTAATCACAGAAAGACCAACCTCTACAGCTGTGGCCCAAACTACAACAAGAAAAAACCCCATCAAAACAACCCTCCAACCAACAACTTTCACAGAAGAGCCCACCACCATAACAACAACAACAACAACAACAGAAAAGCCATCCATTCCGACAACTATTCCAACAAACCCAACCACATTTACAACAGGAAATGCCCAACTGACCACAACTACAGAAAAGCCAACATCAACACCATCTGACTGTCTTGTTTGTCACTCGTCACCTTGGATCAACAATCATTACCCTGACTTTACTCCCAATGGTGGAGATATTGAGTCTATTGAAAATATAACCGATCCAAATCTGAGTCAGTGTGAACAACCACTTCAAATAGAATGCAGAGCAAAACACTACCCAGATTTATCTTTGGATGAATTAGATCAGAAAGTAACATGCAACCCAACAGATGGATTGATCTGTCATAACAAAGACCAAGGCATCCCTCCAATTTGTTATGACTATGAGATAAAAGTTAAATGTTGCATTAACTATTGTGCCACGCCAACCGAAGGTACAACTACAAGGCCAACAACACCCACAATGACAACAGAACAGCCCAGCACAACTGCAGTCACAACCACAGAAAAGCCTACAACTAATGTCAAAACAACAATTACACCCACTGAAATCTCCACCACACCTACAGAAGTGCCAACAACTACAGTTACAATAAAACCTACAACCATTGTCACGGAAAAGGCCCGTACTACTGTTGCTGTAAACACAGAAATGCCCACAACTGTGACTGCAACAACCCACCCAGCCACTGAACTACCTACCTCAACAACAGAAAAAACAACCACAGAAGCTACAGAAAAGCCCACCATAGTAACAACAGAGAAGGTAGTCACAACAATGCCGAAAAGAACAACCACAGAAAGTCCCAATACCAGCGCAATCACAACTGGAAAACCTATCACCACTACATCTGAAGTTGTCACAAATACGATTGTTACAATTGCATCATCAACGGTACCCATGGTCACATCTACAACAGAGGCCCAAACAGAAAAAACAATCAAAACAACCCTCCAACCCACAACATTTACAGAAGAGCCCACCACCATAACAACAACCACAGAAAAGCCAACCATACCAACAACCATTCCAACAAACCCTACCCCAGTTACAACCGAGAAAGCAACAACAACTACAACAGAAAAACCCAGCACTGCTGCAGTCACAACAGAAAACCCAACAACTAATGCCAAAACAACTATTATATCCACTGAAAACCCACCCACAGCTACAGATTTACCAACAACAACANGAGCAAAACACTACCCAGATTTATCTTTGGAGGAATTAGATCAGAAAGTAACATGCAACCCAACAGATGGATTGATCTGTCATAACAAAGACCAAGGCATCCCTCCAATTTGTTATGACTATGAGATAAAAGTTAAATGTTGCATTAACTATTGTGCCACGCCAACCGAAGGTACAACTACAAGGCCAACAACACCCACAATGACAACAGAACAGCCCAGCACAACTGCAGTCACAACCACAGAAAAGCCTACAACTAATGTCAAAACAACAATTACACCCACTGAAATCTCCACCACACCTACAGAAGTGCCAACAACTACAGTTACAATAAAACCTACAACCATTGTCACGGAAAAGGCCCGTACTACTGTTGCTGTAAACACAGAAATGCCCACAACTGTGACTGCAACAACCCACCCAGCCACTGAACTACCTACCTCAACAACAGAAAAAACAACCACAGAAGCTACAGAAAAGCCCACCATAGTAACAACAGAGAAGGTAGTCACAACAATGCCGAAAAGAACAACCACAGAAAGTCCCAATACCAGCGCAATCACAACTGGAAAACCTATCACCACTACATCTGAAGTTGTCACAAATACGATTGTTACAATTGCATCATCAACGGTACCCATGGTCACATCTACAACAGAGGCCCAAACAGAAAAAACAATCAAAACAACCCTCCAACCCACAACATTGACAGAAGAGCCCACCACCATAACAACAACCACAGAAAAGCCAACCATACCAACAACCATTCCAACAAACCCTACCCCAGTTACAACCGAAAAAGCAACAACAACTACAACAGAAAAACCCAGCACTGCTGCAGTCACAACAGAAAACCCAACAACTAATGCCAAAACAACTATTATACCCACTGAAAACCTCACCACGGCTACAGATTTACCAACAACAACCACAGTTACAGATAAACCTACAACCATAGTTACAAAAAAGGCCAGTACTACTGTTGGTTTAAACACAGAAAAGCCCACAACTGCAACAACCCACCCAGCCACTGAACGACTTACTACTACTACAAAAAAACCAACAACAGTTACAGAATTTCCAAGCACAGCAACAGAGCAACACACCTCAACTGTCACAGTTACAGAAAAACCCACCACAGCATCTACAGAAAAAACAAGCACCTCTGTTCCAACAACAGAAATATCTACCACTGTCACAGAAAATGCCACAACTACAGAAAGACCAACCACTGCCACCACAGTATTGGAAACCACAGTTACAACTGGGAAGACAACAAAACTGACAGAAAATCCCAGTACTACTGCAGCCACAACCACAGAAAAGTTTACTACCCCAGTGACCACAGAGAGTGCAATCAGAACAACCACAGAGCCAAATACACAGGCGACAGAAAAGGCTTTGACAACTTCTCAGTCTTCAACAGCAGGCAGAACTACTCAGTGCTTCTGCAAATATTTGGATCACATTTTCTATCCCGGTAAATAGTGATTAATTTGATCTTCTTATTGTCTTATCCATAAACTTTAGTATAATGTATATGTTTATATGATAAGCTTTAGCCGTAGACTGTAAATTATTCATAGGTGTGAATGCGAATGTTTTGCCATGTGCCCTGTAATTGATTGGCGACCAGTCCAGTGTCCACCTCGCCTCATGCCTTAAGTCGGCTCGAGCCTACCCACAATCCTAAAAAGCACAGGCTGTATAGAAAATTAAGGATACAGTACTTGTTAAAAGGTGGCACCACCACAGTAGTAACAACAGCTGGGAGATGTCTTTGCAGTTTGGTTTTCATCTAGCGACGATTACTTAACCCTAACCAGAATAATTCATTTCAGTTTAAAATGACTTTTCTCGAACTGCTCTGATTGTTATTTGATTTTCCTTTAGGATCTACTATTTACAATAAGACGGACGAGGCAGGCTGGTGTTTTACAGCACATTGCAATATGACTTGCCATGTTGACAAGTATATAGGACTATGCCAGCCGACCACTCCACCAAGTCCTACCACTACCTTAACAACTCCGGCAATAACAAAACAAGTTATGTCAACAACAGTCAGTACAGCAGCCCCACCGAAAGACTGTTTCTACCTTAGCCCACCAAGGAAGGTATGTAACTTGTACAACTGTTAGAGTTTTTTCATAATCTCTTGTGAATTTTTTAACTCAATGACAATTTTAGCATAAAAACACTATGACTGAGTTGGTTTTGTTATCCTCAGCATGGCGAGACTTGGAGTTCAAGCAACTGCACCTTTGAAATCTGTGATGATGCAAAAGTACTATCAGAACACAAGCCATGCAAACCAATAACCATTCCAGTTTGTGAAAATGGCCACCCACCAGTTAGAGTTTATGATAAAGATGGTTGTTGTTTCCATTATGAATGCAAATGTGAGTGCAAATTCAAAGCAGTCCGCATTCTCTTGAAACCCATCACAATAGCCACACCACAACAGCCCTTTTTATTATTTTCAATTTATTGCAGGTATTTGCACCGGATGGGGAGATCCACACTATGTCACATTTGATGGTCAATACTACAGCTTTCAGAAAAACTGCACCTATGTTCTGGTTAAAGAGATCATTCCTAAACACAATTTGAAAATCCTTATTGACAATAAAAACTGTGATGCTACAGGAGAAGTTACTTGTGCCAACAGCTTGATTGTGTATTACAAGAACTATGAAATCATTCTTACACAGAAGAGGACTACAACAACAGTCAACATGGTACATTTCATCATTTTAACATCTTTTATATTGATTTATTTTATGTCATGATCACCATGTACATATTGACCTGAATATAAGACCACTAAGACCACTAAATAATTAATTCATTATAATGTATGAGTCATATTTCCTAGCTGCTCATCCTTTGTTTGATGACTGCTTCTTTCATCCATTATCTTTAAATTAGGAGCAAAGCTCCGTCTTTGTTGTTGGTTGTTGCTAACTTGCCCAACCTTTGAGACACTTTTTTCCCTCTGTGTTGCAGCCAGGTCACTGGTTTGTGTGTGAGTGACAGTAAGAAAAGCTCTGACTCCCCAAAGGAGAAATAGTTTGGTGCACAACCCATTTTTTAAAGTTTTTTTTAAATATATTATATTTTAAAAATTGTGTCTTCTATTCAGGTCAATAAAATGTATATACTGTATAAGGAATCTATATGTGGAATCTAACCATTGCAATATGTGCAGGTGTATGTCAATGGCAAGAAAGTCATCCCAACGTATTCCAACAAGGACTTCATTATCACAAGTAGTTCAATAGAACTGCTTTTGAGAATCCCTGCGATTGAAGCAGTTGTGATGTTCAAGGGTCTTTTATTCAGCCTAGATTTACCATTTTCCCTTTTCGGCAATAACACAGAAGGACAGTGTGGTGAGCTGATTATCTTTTTGCTTTCAGACTATCAATGATACATAACTCTTCATGTTACAGTCCATATCTGCTTTCACCAGGAACATGTGACAATCAGAGAAAGAATGACTGCAGATTGCCTAGCGGTCTGATTGACTACTCTTGCCCCGATATGGCTCAACAGTGGCATGTGCCAGATAAGAACAAACCATACTGCAATAAGCGGCCTCCTCCAACACCAGTTCCAACACCAACACAACCCTTCTGCAAACCTAAAATTTGTGAAATTTTAATTAGCAAGTAATTGAGCCCTGTATTATATCCATTACAGTATTTCTGCAGTATCACACACTAATCTGACTAATCATCTTTATTGCTTTATTTTGTGCCATAAAGGTTGTTTGCAGAATGCCACAAAGTCATCTTACCAGAATCTTTTTATGAGGCCTGCAAATTTGATGTTTGCCACATGCCAAACTCCACCATGGGATGCTCCAGTTTGGAGGCGTATGCTATGATGTGTGCTGAGGCGTCTGTCTGTGTAGACTGGAGGGATGCTGCACAAGGGAAATGCAGTAAGATGATTTATTATTACTGTATTTGAAAATAATTGAATAATTGATTTATTTTTTGGGTTAGGAACCATATTTGGTAACTATAGGCATGTAAAGCCCATTATTAGAAACAAACATACAAATTTAAGCAAATGTTATATTTTTTTAAATTAAAGCATAAAAATGGCTAAATGAACTAAAATCATACAGTATATAAGGTATTCAAAGACGCTGTGAAAAACATAGTACTCTACACTGGCAACTAGGTGTCAGTGATGTAACTTTAATGCTTACTTTAATTGCCGGAACAACAGAGTTGTGTTGCAGATTAAAATGATCTCACAACAGGCACAATATAACAACATAATAATCATAATCATAACACAAGCTACTGTTGTGGCTGTAACCCATCCATCCGTTTTCTTCCGCTTATCCGAGGTCGGGTCGCGGGGGCAGCAACCTAAGCAGGGAAGCCCAGAGGTCCCTCTCCCCGGCAACCTCGTCTAGCTCTTCCCAGCGGATGCCGAGGCATTCCCAGGAGACATAGTCTCTCCAACGTGTCCTGGGTCTTCCCTGAGGCCTCCTACCGGTTGGACGTGCCCTGAACACCTCCCCAGGAAGGCGTTCGGGAGGCATCCTAACCAGATGCCCGAGCCACCTCATCTGGCTCCTCTCAATGCGGAGGAGCAGCGGTTCTACTCCGAGTCTCTCCCGGATGACAGTGCTTCTCACCCTATCTCTAAGGGAGAGCCCAGCCACCCTGCGGAGAAAACTCATTTCGGCCGCTTGTACCCGCGATCTTGTCCTTTCGGTCACTACCCAAAGCTCATGACCATAGGTGAGGGTAGGAACGTAGATCGACCGGTAAATCGAGAGCTTTGCCTTTTGGCTCAGCTCTCTCTTCACCACGACAGACCGGTGCAGAGTCCGCATCACTGCAGACGCCGCACCAATCCGCCTGTCCATCTCGCGTTCCATCCTTCCATCACTCGTGAACAAGACCCCGAGGTACTTAAACTCCTCCACTTGAGGCAGGACCTCATCCCCGACCCGGAGATGGCACTCCACCCTTTCCCGGGCGAGAACCATGGACTCGGACTTGGAGGTGCTGATTCTCATTCCAGCCGCTTCACACTCAGCTGCGAACCGATCCAGTGAGAGTTGAAGGTCACTGCTCGATGAAGCCAACAGGACCACATCATCTGCAAAAAGCAGAGATCGAATCCTGTGGCCACCAAACTGAAACCCCTCAACGCCCTGGCTGCGCCTAGAAATTCTGTCCATGAAAGTAGTGAACAGAATTGGTGACAAAGGGCAGTCCTGGCGGAGTCCAACCCTCACTGGAAACGGGTCCGACTTATTGCCGGCAATGCGAACCAAACTCTGACACCGGTCATACAGGGAACGAACCGCCTGGATTAGGTGGTCCGATACCCCATACTCCCGGAGCACTCCCCACAGTATTCCCCGAGGAACACGGTCGAATGCCTTCTCCAAGTCCACAAAACACATGTAGACTGGTTGGGCAAACTCCCATGCACCCTCAAGGACCCTGCCGAGAGTATAGAGTTGGTCCACAGTTCTACGACCAGGACGAAAACCGCACTGCTCCTCCTGAATCCCACGATAGTTAGAACACACCCTCCGGTCCCCCTTCTTGAAAAGCGGGACCACCACTCCGGTCTGCCAGTCCAGGGGCACCGACCCTGACGTCCGCGCAATGCTGCAGAGTCGTGTCAACCAAGACACGGCCACAGCATCCAGGGCCTTGAGGAACTCCGGACGGATCTCATCCACCCCCGGGGCCTTGCAACCAAGGAGTTTTTTGACCACCTCGGTGACCTCAGCCCCAGAGATAGGCGAACCCAACTCAGAGTCCCCAGGCACTGCTTCCCTGTTGGAAGGCGTGTCGGTGGGATTGAGGAGGTCTTTAAAGTATTCCCTCCACCGGTCCACAACATCTCGAGTCGAGTTCAGCTGCACACCGTCCCCACCATACACGGTGTTGACTATGCACTGCTTCCCCCGCCGAAGACGGCGGATGGTGGTCCAGAATCTCTTTGAAGCCATCCGGAACTCGTTTTCCATGGCCTCTCCGAACTCCTCCCATGTTCGGGTTTTTTCCTCAACAACCTCCAGAGCTGCAGACCGCTTGGCCTTCCGGTACCTGTCAGCTGCCTCCAGAGTCCCATGGGCCAAGATGGCCTGATAGTACTCTTTCTTCAGCTTGACGGCATCCCTCACCACTGGTGTCCACCAACGAGTTCTGGGATTACCGCCACGACAGGCACCGACCACCTTACGGCCACAGCTCTGATCGGCCGCATCGACAATGGAGGCATGAAACATCGCCCACTCGGATTCAATGTCCGCTGCCTCCCTCGGAACAGGGTCAAAGCTCTCCCGCAGGTGGGAGTTGAAACTCCTTCTGACAGGGGACTCTGCCAGGCATTCCCAGCAGACCCTCACAATGCGTTTGGGTCTGCCAGGTCTGACTGGCATCCTCCCCCACCATCGGAACATACTCACCACCAGGTGGTGATCAGTTGACAGCTCCGCCCCTATCCTCACCCGAGGGTCTAAAACATGTGTTCGCAAGTCCGACGACACAACCACAAAGTCAATCATCCAACTGCGGCCCAGGGTGTCCTGGCGCCAAGTGCACACGTGGACACCCTTATGCTTGAACATGGTGTTCGTTATAGACAATCCGTGACGAGCACAGAAGTCTAATAACAAGACACCGCTCGGGTTAAGATCAGGGGGGCAGTTCCTCCCAATCACACCTTTCCAAGTCTCACTGTCGCTGCCAACATGAGCGTTGAAGTCACCCAGCAGAACAAGAGAATCCCCCGAGGGAGCACTCTTTAGTACTTCCTCTAAGGACTCCAAAAAGGGCGGGGGCATTCTGAACTGCCGTTTGGCGCATAAGCAGAAACAACAGTCAGGACCCGTCCCCCCACCCGAAGGCGTAGGGAAACTACCCTCTCGTTTACTGGGTTAAACTCCAACGTGCAAGCTTGGAGCCGAGGGGCAACAAGAATTGCCACCCCTGCTCGTCGCCTCTCATTGCTGGCAACACCAGAGTGGAATGAAGTCCAGCCCCTCTCGAGAGGACTGGTTCCAGAGCCCTTGCCGTGCGTTGAGGTAAGTCCGACTGTATCTAGCCGGAATTTCTCCACCTCACGCAACAGCTCAGGCTCCTTCCCTGCCAGAGAGGTGACATTCCACGTACCGACAACTAGCTTCTGTAGCCGAGGATCGGACCGCCAAGGCCTCTGCCTCCGGCCGCCACCCAGCTCTCTTTGCACCCGACCCCTTTGGCCCCTCCCACAAGCGGTGAGCTCATGGGAGGGGGGACCCACGTTACCTTTTCGGGCTGTGCCCGACCGGGCCCCATTGGTGCAGGCCCGGCCACCGGACGCTCGCCATCGTGCCCCGCCTCCAGAGGGGGGCCCCGGTGACCCGCGTCCGGTCGAGGGAAAACAAAGTCCAATTGATCATCATTAATCATGGTTGTAACCCATGACAAGCTAACTTTCAGCTGTGAGCCCTGGCGTCACTTCTCTGTCCCAGGTCTTCAATGGCCTATTTTCTCTTGTTATATCTACTTTATTGGGTAATAAAGTTGACTATAGGGGTGTAAGTTCATGTCCCTAATAATGTAATGTAATGCAATTTAAAAAAACGTACTTAGAAGGTTATAAACAGGTTTTGCATCCCTTTACCACAAAAGCCAATTAATTGCAATAAATTAGTGATTACCGTATTCTGAAAAGAAAAAGTACTAATTTGTTTATTTTTATGAATAAAACCTTTTTTTTTTGGTTTCAGAATATAAATGTCCTGCAAATAAAGTCTACAAACCTTGTGGGCCGATTGTCGTACCAACTTGCAATGCAAGGTAATCACACTTTTCACATTTTTTATAAATATGACGTGCAACAAAAGAATAAATCACTAGAATCTAACTCACAGTACTCACAGTGTAGTACTTTAACAGTTATTAATGATATGGATTTCCCACTCTCAATTCTGGTCATTTGTAGATACAATGACAAGTTTTCACAGCAATGCCAGGAAATGAAGAACAACCAGAAATCTGACTGCAAGACGTTTGTGGAGGGATGTTTCTGTCCACCTGGCACAACCTTGTTCAGTTCAAACTCCGATCTCTGTGTCTCATCTTGTAAGACAAACAATTAACTCATTTTACAACATTTAAATTCATTTAAAACTCTAAAGATTATTTTTGTTTACACAGGTTGCACTGGACCTGATGGCCAACCAAAACAGGTACTGACAGCATACAGCGTGCTTAATTGTCACAACTCAGGTGATTTGTATTCTGTGTAGTCATGATAAACCTGTGTTTAACCTCTCAAAGTTTGGTGACACGTGGCAGAGCGGCTGCCAACAGTGTGTCTGTGATGAAGCCACACTGAGCGTGCAATGTCAGCCTCGTGTGTGTCCACCTCAACCATCCATAACATGTGACAAGGAAGGCGAGGTGTTGGTTAACCGTACGGTGGACTGCTGCGAGACGCTGACCTGTGGTGAGTTGGAGAAGGGCCCACACATGAGACTGGTAAAATTGGATTACCATAATTTATGCTTAAAAGGGCTGTTCACTGATATTACACATAGTCAGAGCTGATTGGCACTGCCTGGCAGGAATCATAAGTTATACAGTGAAATCTACAATGGTTCCCGGCTCGTCATAAATCCTCTGTTAACTATTTTAAGTAACAATTAAATATTTGTATCTGTCATAAAAGGGTAAACAAGCAAAAAATAAAGAAAAACTACTCACCCAAACGTAACTGAGAGGATAAAAGAACATTTGTGCAGACTTACTCTGCTTGCTATAAGTAATTTGTGTATGTAACATTTGCAAAAAATAAAATTTCCAGTTCTATGGTTGGAAATACAGTTTACATCATTACCGTCACTTGCATACATTCGTGGTAGCATCACAAAAGGCAAAGAAAAAGCTGAACATTCTTGAAGAGTCAGTCCTACTTTGCTGAGGTTAAGTCTTACGCATGACAAAATTGTGAAGGTCTCTGGTGGGATAAATTGTGGTTATCTACAACAAGGGACTTTTTTTTACACTTTTATTATTTACGTTTACTTTTATGAATCAAATTACCAACCTGTAATGTTGATGTTGATGTTGAGTTGTATTGTTAAATGGTGTACACTTAAATGCATTCCACAGAATGTGACAAAAATCACTGTCCACCGCCACTTGCAATGTGTCCTGTGGGCTTTGGGTTGCTGATACACGTTGCAAATGATAGCTGCTGCCCGTCCTATCAATGTGGTAAATACCGTCATATGAGTTATTAACATTCACAGCCACAGTGAAAGACTTAAAACTCTTCTGTTTGACTGTCATGGTTATGTTTTCCATTTAGTTCCCAAAGGTGTTTGCGTCTTCAATGACACTGAGTACAAGGTAAGATATATTTATTAACTAAATTAGATTTTAAATCATATAAAGTGAATAAGAAAAGTCTAATGATAAGTAACAGATATGTAAATTGTGTTTAATTTATAAGGACTGTATCAATTCAAAATGATTTAATAGTTTATCATTTGTGAAATGCCTTTCTTTTGTAGCCTGGAATGCACTTTTCCAAAGACCCATGTCAAACTTGCTTCTGTACTGAAGCTCAAGATCCAAACAGCAAGCTGAATGTCATTGAGTGTCATCAGAAACTGTGCTTTATTCAGTGTCCAGAGGTACTGTACCTACATAAAATTGTCATGCACGCTGAAATATAATGCAATGAAATTTGTAAAACTAGTCAAGTTTATCTCTGATTAGTGCTCAGTATTTGTATTCCACATACTGTGTATCTTTTATATTTTCAAACAGGACTCTGTGTATCAAACTCAACCTGGGGAATGTTGTGGCATGTGTAAAAAGACGAGCTGTCTTATTGAGCACCCAGGCTTTACTTCAGTCGTTATAAAGGTACTTGCAATTGAATAAACTACACTGGGTCATGTGTGTTGTAGTTGTTGCAGTTTGATGACTGGTCTCTCTCCTTCTTGAACAACAGCCTTCTCAATCTTGGTGGCCACCAAATGATAACTGTACCAGGTATGACTGCCATAAGGTAAAAGATGAGGTCGTTACCTCCGTGAACCAAACCCAGTGTCCTGACTTTAATCTGGAGAACTGCATTCCTGTGAGTACACATCAATATCTTCTCCTTCTAATTCTAATTCAACGATTCTTAGCTTTCTGTGCATTTCAAACATACTGTATGGTTAGTCTATTTTGGTATTGATTTCGGAAAGAATATTGTACTGTATGAAGTAGATATAAATTGAACAACAGTATATAGAAATTTGTATGCTCAATTACACAGTGAACATTTAATTTTGCTTGTGACAAAAACACATTTATGTCACAGGGAACAGAACAAAGCGACGTCAATGGTTGTTGCAAAACATGTAAGTATCAACAAGACACATTCAATTGATACTTTGCCCTTCATTGTAATTATTAATATTATAATCATCTTATCAAGGGTACATGTAAGTACTAAGATTGTGTTTTACCATAAAACCTAAAAGGAATAAAACAACACAAGGTCATTTGAAGAGCTTATTTCCAAAAGGCACTAAACTGTCCACTTTGGGACATTTTGAGTTATTGAAGGTTTTCACAAGTCTATTTTTGGCTATTTTGACATCGCAAGAACTTCTCACATATCGAGGTACTATCATACTTGATACCTTGATACCTTGACCATTTAGAAAACCTTTTATATTAGTTAATTTATATTTAATTTCAATTCAGTTTTTTAGAACTGATTTTTTTTTATTTTGCAAAAAATAAAAAAAATAGATTCAGCGTTTATAAAAAATAGCGCTTCAAATATAGAGTACTAAAAATCTATCCATCCAGCCAGAAAATGTAAAGAGAATGAATAATACAAAAATTTAGAAATGTTGCCATTTTGTCATTGCTTTTCTGTATTGTCTTTGCTTTTTCCATTTTGTCGTTTTTTTTCCTGTTTTGTCTTTGTCTCTTCCTTTTGCTTTTTCTCATTGCATTTACCGGATGGCTCAAGCTGACGACAAAAAGCAAAGGCCATAGAAGCAAAGGCTGTGGGGAGGGTCAGTCGTCAGTTTGCCGTACCTGATGACAGAATTAATGCTTGCAGTGACAATGTAGTAGCTATGTTTAAATGTAGCTCTTAGCGGGCCACATTACGTAAAAAAATTTGGCGGAGGGCCCGTCTATATATCATGATCATCAAACAGAGCAACATACTTGGTCACGAAGCAACATGAAGAGAAAACACAATACATCCACATCAAGTTTAACGCATCACATAAATCACCTATTATGTGGGGGATAATCTAAGTGCTAAACATAACATGTAAATCAAAACATTTATTTCCAAATGCCCACAAGGCATGTTGGGTAGTCCAGCGGCAACAATATGAACTAAACAATAAAACATTGATTATGAAGATTATGTAAACTATTCCTTGTTTACCTCTCTGACTACCAAGCTAGTAATACAAACTACCCAGCATGCCTTGCAGCGGAGTTATATGGGTGTTTTTTTTTAGAGTTTTAGTAGTATATAGTATTTTAGATTTAGATTTAGTTTTGCAGTCGAAAGTAGTCTGGGATAGTCTCCATCATACCCGCAACTTTAATGAGAATAAGCGGTATAAAAAAACATGAATTAATGAATGAAAGGTTACTTTGTGCGTTTTGTGTGTTGACATGTGTTGTTTGGCTTTTTTTGGTGACTCAAGCGTGGCACCATAGCACTGTTAGTCCCGTTGTCAGTTGTTCAATGTTAAGGGTTAAAAAAATACATTTAGGCCGGATTAGGACACAAGCAGCAGTTTGCCCACCCCTGGTCTATACATTGCTAGACCTGCACTTAGATAAAATATAACATTTTATTTTGATGAAGCGATGGCCAATTTTAAATTAATAAAGCAAGAATCAAGTTTACTTGTAGTTTTAAAAGTAATTAACGTGTTTACTCCTAAGCTTCTGTTACATCATAAGCATATAATATGAAAATTAGTTGATGACATCATGTAGCGACTTCTGCCACAGCCAGCTACTTTTTTTTACTGGAAAGCTGCCAACAATGCCTGTCAAGAGGCCATTTACTGCACTATGTTTACAGATAGTTTTCTCCTGTATTTTTATACTACAGTATCAGATAAACCACATGTTCAAATCCTCTGATCTAGCTATACTGTATAACGTTGCTTGTAATTGATAATTTTTAACAAGTTATTGTCTTAAATGTCACTCCCAGGTACTCCTCGTTCCAGCTGTAAAATGAATAGAAACACCACCTACTTGCACATAAATAACTGCAAGTCAGTAGTGCCAGTAGAAACGATGACCTGCGAGGGATCCTGTGGCACGTCAACATCAATGTGAGATTTTGTGATTTAGAGTCAGCGGTACGTTTTCAAATGTAATGCTGAGCGACATTGATGTTGTGTGAAATTTTCTGTCTGCTCAGGTACTCTTCAGAGAGCAACAGCCTGATGCACTCTTGTTCCTGTTGTCAAGAAACATCTACCAGCCAGAAAGAAGTGGAGATGACTTGCTCTGATGGCAGCCAGATAAAGCACTCCTACATCTCAATTGACAAGTGTGGCTGTAAAGTGGCACAATGTACACAAAACACAGCAGACTAATTCTGACCATTTATAAAGGTACTTACATGAATTTCATGTGTACAATGAATATGAATTTTCATCTTACTACTGATATTGTCTGGCTTATGCATTTTGAGGAGTGAGAAAAACACTTTTATTCCAATAAACATTTTCCTATTGCAGTCTACCATGTCTTATTTCTACTACACAATGTCAAATATGTCAAAAACTGTCTAGATACATGTATGTCGCGTCACACAATGTACATTTTCATTCATAATTGTAAAATCACTGCAGTCACCTGTATACATGCACTATTTCAAGTATATGTGTATGTGTATATATACAATACATACACGGCTGAATAGTATCCAGGTGTTGTATCTAGGCGATATGGAGCAGGACTTATGGATGGATATTATTACAAAAAGAACAAAGATCAAACAGTCAAGAAACAACAGGTGATCTGCAAGAAGAAATTTATTAGGGATGTAACAATTCATTCACTAGATTGATGTGTCGATTTATGTTCCTAAGATCCAGCCATATCGATCTGTGTTCACCAAACTGCCAAATATATTCTAATGATCGTTTCTAAGGCAATCAATCTATTTAATCGATACTAGGAAATAAAGCATTGGATTTAAGCAGGTTTTATATGGATATGTGTTTTTTAGATATTGTAATGATAAATATGTTAAATGTGGGGTACTAGAAAGTACCGGTGAGATGATGGTAACCCATGCTAAACTTTTTGTGCCCAAATGCTCCTGTTTTGCTGTCCCAAAAGCTTGTCTGAAGCCAGAGGAAAGTTTCCCTCCTCCTAAAGAACGATGCTATAATTTCCCTCAGACACAATGACACGTAGAATTACGACTTTATTTTCTCGTAATTTTACCAGAAAAAAAGCATGTTAATCAAAACACCTCCCCATGGATTTAATAGCGCCTGTGCAGACCTTACAGTCCATCCATCCATCCATCCATCCATTTTCCTCCGCTTATCCGGGTCCGGGTAGCGGGGGCAGCAGCTTCAGTAGGGAAGTCCAGACTTCCCGGTCCCCAGCGACCTCTTCCAGCTCCATCGGGAGGACACCAAGGCGTTCCCAGGCCAGCTGTGAGACATAGTCCCTCCAGCGTGTCCTAGGTCTTCCCGGGGGCCTTCTCCCGACTGGGCATGCCCGAAACACCTCACCAGGGAGGCGCCCGGGAGGCATCCGGACTAGATGCCCGAGCCACCTCAACTGGCTCCTCTCGATGTGAAGGAGCAGCGGCTCTACTCTGAGCTCCTCCCGGATGGCCGAGCTCCTCACCCTATCTCTTAGGGTGAGTCCAGCCACCCTACGAAGGAAACTCATTTCCGCCGCTTGTATCCGCGATCTCATTCTTTCGGTCATGACCCATAACTCATGACCATAGGTGAGGGTGGGAACGTAGATCGATCGGTAAACAGAGAGCTTTGCCTTCCGGCTCAGCTCTCTCTTCACCACGACGGTCCGGTACAGCGACCGCATTACTGCAGATGCTGCACCGATCCGTCTGTCGATCTCACGCTCCAACCTTCCCTCACTCGTGAACAAGAACCCGAGATACTTGAACTCCTCCACCTGAGGCAAGACCTCACTCCCAACCCGGAGGGTACAGTCCACCCGTTTCCGACTGAGAACCATGGCCTCGGATTTGGAGGTGCTGAGTCTCATCCCAGAAGCTTCACACTCAGCTGCAAACCGCTCCAGTAAACGCTGAAGGTCACAGCCTGATGAGGCCATAAGGACCACATCGTCTGCAAATAGCAGAGACGAGATCCTAAGGTCACCAAGCTGGACTCCCTCAACACCTTGACTGCGCCTAGAAATTCTGTCCATGAAGATTATGAACAGAATCGGTGACAAAGGGCAGCCTTGGCGGAGGCCAACGTTCACCGGAAACAAGCTCGACTTACTGCTGGCAATGCGAACCAGGCTCCTGCTTCGATTGTACAAGGACCGAATGGCACGTAGAAGCGGACCATCAATCCCGTACTCCCGGAGCACCCCCCACAGGACACCACGAGGGACACGGTCGAATGCCTTTTCCAGGTCTACAAAGCACATGTAGACTGGTTGGGCAAACTCCCACATACCCTCGAGTACCCTTGCAAGGGTGTAGAGCTGGTCCAGTGTTCCGCGACCGGGACGAAAACCACATTGCAGCTCCTCTAACCGAGGTTCGACTAACGGTCGTACCCTTCTCTCCAGCACCCTGGAGTAGACTTTCCCAGGAAGGCTGAGGAGTGTGATCCCCCTATAGTTGGAACACACCCTCCGGTCACCCTTTTTAAAAATGGGGACCACCACCCCGGTCTGCCAGTCCAGAGGTACTGTTCCTGACTTCCATGCAATGTTGTAGAGGCGTGTCAACCAACACAGTCCTCCAACATCCAGAGCCTTGAGAAATTCTGAGCGGAACTCGTCTACCCCCGGAGCCTTGCCACTGGGGAGTGATTTGACTACCCCAATTACCTCAGCCACGGTGATAGAACTGTCCACGTACGTATCCTCAGACTCTGCTTCCTCTATGGAAGGCATGTCAGTGGGATTGAGAAGGGCCTCGAAGTATTCCTTCCACCGACCAACTATATCCACAGTCGTGGTCAGCAAGCCCCCGTCCGCACTGTAAACAGTGTGAACTGGGGGCTGCTTCCCCTTTCTGAGGTGTCGGACGGTTTGCCAGAACCTCTTCGAGGCCGACCGAAAGTCGTGCTCCATAGCCTCACCGAACTCCTCCCACACCCGAGTTTTTGCCTCGACCACCGCCGAAGCCGCGTGCCGCTTGGCCTGCCGGTACCTGTCAGCTGCTTCGGGAGTCCCGCAAGCCATCCATGCTCGATAGGACTCCTTTTTCAGCTTGACGGCAGCCCTAACCCCCGGTGTCCACCATCGGGTTCGGGGCTTGCCACCACGACTGGCACCGACCACCTTGCGGCCGCAACCACAACTGGCTGCCTCAGCAATAGAGGCACGGAATACGGCCCATTCGGACTCAATATCCCGGTCCTCCCTCGAGATGCAGGCGAAGCTCTGCCGGAGATGAGAGTTGAAGACTCGACGAACGGGAGACTCTGCCAGACGTTCCCAGCACACCCTCACTACGCGTTTGGGTCTGCCAGGTCTGTCCGGCATCCTTCCCCGCCATCTAATCCAACTCATCACCAGGTGGTGGTCAGTTGACAGCTCAGCCCCTCTCTTCACCCGCGTGTCCAGAACATACGGACGCAGGTCTGATGATACGACCACAAAGTCGATCATAGACCTGCGACCTAGGGTGTCCTGGTGCCAAGTGCACTTATGGACATCCTTATGTTCGAACATGGTGTTCGTTATGGACAAACTGTAATTCGCACAGAAGTCCAGCAACAACACACCGCACGGGTTCAGGTCAGGGAGGCCGTTCCTCCCAACCACGCCCCTCCAAGTCACACTGTCATTGCCCACATGGGCGTTGAAGTCTCCCAGTAGAACTATGGAGTCACCAGCTGGGGTGCTCTCCAGAACCCCTCTGATAGACTCCAAGAAGGCTGGGTACTCTGAACTGCCGTTCGGCGCATAGGCACAAACCACAGTCAGGACCCTTTCCCCAGCCCTAAGGCGTAGGGAAGTAACCCTCTCGTTTACTGGGGATGACTCCAACACAGAGGCACCAAGCCGGGGGGCTAACAATAAGCCCACACCAGCTCGCCGCCTCTCCCCAGCGGCAACTCCAGAGAAGAACAAGGTCCAGCCCCTCTCAAGGAGTTTGGTTCCAGAGCCTAAACTGTGGGTTGAGGTGAGTCCGACTATATCTAGTCGGAATCTCTCCGCCTCTTCCACAAGCTCGGGCTCCTTCCCCACCAGAGAAGTGACATTCCATGTCCCAAGAACCAGATTTGGTCGCCGAAGCCCAGGTCGCCCGGACACCCGCCCTCGACCACTGCCCAAATCACACAGCACCGGACCCTTATGCTTGCCCCTGCAGGTGGTGGGTCTGCGGGGGGGAGTTCCCGTGCGGCTTCTTCGGGCTAGGCCCGGCCAGGTCCCACGGGTGAAGACCTGACCACCAGGCGCTCGCCTGCGAGCCCCTCCCCCAGGCCTGGCTCCAGGGTGAGGCCCCGGTATCCCACGTCCGGGCGAGGTGCGGTCACTCCTAATGTTTCTCTTCATATGGGTCTTCTGAATCACTCTTAGTCTGGCTCGTCACCTAGAACCTGTTTGCCTTGGGAGACCCTACCAAAGGCATAAAGCCCCCGACAACATAGCTCCTAGGATCACTCGGGCACTCAAACCCCTCCACCGCGGTAAGGTGGTGATTCACGGACGGGAGACGTTACAGTGTGTCGGATATTCATTCACTTCTATGTGCACATGAAATTTCATTCTTAAATGATGCTGGTGCAAAATAACTTATTTAATACTTAGAGCAGAGAAATGAATGAGGTATCCAAGTTCGTCATGTTTTATCAGATAGAATTAATCATTCAACCTGTTAATTCATTCAATGCTAATTCAACCTGAAGTGTTGTTTGGACTTTATTCAAATAAAATGTGAATGCATTTGCCATAAATTGCTGTTTGTTTGTTTAGAGCCATAATGAATTTACTTTATTATATATATGATTCAGTTACATAAAGCAACGGAAAACTAGGACATTTTATCTGCGTGGTCCAGTATCCAGGTGTTTATTTCACAGTCAGACTGGATGAATTTTGGGGTAAAAAGTTACTGAAGCGATTTTTAATTTACTGAATTGTTTCGGATTGTATCGTTCAAAATGAACCAACATCATCCTTGAATCGAATCGGCAACCTCAAATCATGATACGAATCGAATCGTTGTTAAAACAAGTCGCTACACCCCTAGAATTTAAGTTTGACCGGAGCTGCTCAAGCTTAAAGTACCATGGTAACGCTAAGCATACGTATGTTGGGGCTGCTAGTTCAACAGCTAGCTTGCAATAGATCACGCTAAATGACTGCAGGTCATTAAGTGAGACTCTGTCAGACAAACTGACCAACACAATTGCTAAATGGTTTGCACAGGACTGTAGACCAATTTGCATTGTTGAGGACAAGGATTTTGCGGAAGTTTTGAAAGTGACGTCCCTGAACGCATCACTAATGCCAAAGTTACGAGTCACTGTAATGCTCAGGATTCACAAGCACTATAACTCAGAAAAGAAAAAAACCCAAAAGATCTTGGTTCAGGACGTCAGGGAACTACCTGGACGTAACCGCGCATCATATTACTGAGAAATAGTCCTTTACGCTAACTATAATGACGACTAAAAAGCATCGTTTTGTTGAAGCATGCAAAGAAAAGCTCCTAATTGTTGTATGCAAATGGGACATTACCAGTGTTGGGCACGTTACTTTAAAAAAGTAATTAATTATAGTTACTAGTTACTTCTCCTAAAAAGTAACTGAGTTAGTAACTGAGTTACTCCACTATAAAAATAACTAGTTACCAGGGAAAGTAACTTCTTCATTACTTAAAAAAAAAGAGTTAAAAAATGTCAAAGAATTTGGATTTTTTCAGAACAGGTTTTACAAGCCGGGTACATAGAGTAGGACAGCAAAGGTACCTGCATTTTTAAAAATATTTATTCATTCTTTTTCACAAAACTCAACAGCAAAAAAAACTCTAGCAAAAACAAAATAAATAAATGACACTTTTACACAACTCAAGACAGCTGGTGGACATGCAGTACTCCAAGTATGTTTTACCAAGAAAAGTAAACAGTTTAACAGGACTGCTCTAAAAACAGTAGGCTACTGAAAATACTACTGTATAGTAAAAGTACTGAAAGTACAAATCCAACTTGAATTCCTAAACATTCATTCATCCACCCACCCAGCCATCCCACCATCTCAGCCAGTAAACCAGTGATTGCATGACCTGGCCTGCTGTCATTGCCGGTGTTGTGCACAGTGTTTTGGGCTAGGAGTTTAGCAGAAGCATGTGCAGTCGAGAGGCGCTTCATTACACTGGACGTGGACGAACACTGTGCTCCGGAACGCAACGTACACCTAACATGTACAGTTTGACCTTTTACCTTGATAAAGTTCAAGCAGTGCCTGTACTTCCACCTCAAAAACGCCGTCTTTCCCTGTGACTCCGGACTCGCCATCTCTGATAGTGTGTGTGTGCTTCTATGTGCTGGCTTGTGTGCAAACACCTGCGTCTGTGTGAGCCAAGTGGGATGGCCACTTTGTAGCTTCGGTAACTTGTAGTAATGCGTGTTTGTAACGGTAACGGCGTTCTAACGATAGAAAAAGTAATTAATTAGATTAGTCGTTACTAAAAATAACCAACGGACAACCAACATGACAGCTATAAATTGACTTAGAAACTTTGAGCACATGACCTGGATTGTTACATTGCAAAAAAGCATCACTGTAAGCCTCACTGACAGCGGCTTTGTAAATGCAGTAGCCAAACAACGCAAAATGGTGGGTCATTTCAAACACAGGTCCACAAATGCAGCAGAGCTTCAAGCACAGCATATGGCCTTGGGACAGAAGCAAGAGCCACTGATCCAAGACATTCTAACACGGTGGAATTGAACACTTGAAATGATCAAGTGCCTGATCAGCAATAAAGAGGCATTCACAGCGACCCTGGATCACCAGGTGCATGAAGTAGTGTTGCCAACGTCAGCAGAATGAAACACACTCCAGAGGCTGGAGAATCTTCCTCAGCCCTGCAGGTAAACACCATCACATACATCACACACAAATACATACATTTTTAGCTGTATATGTTTGGATGAAAATATATGCTGCCGTGAGCATAACAAATTCAAATAAATTCATTCATTTTCTATACCGCTTATCTTCATTAGGGTCACGGGGATGCTGGAGCCTATCCCAGCAGACTTTGGGCAAGAGGCGGGGTACACCCTGGACTGGTCGCCAGTCAATCGAAGGGCACATATAGACAAACAAACATTCACACTCACATTCATACACCTATGGACAATTTAGAGTCACCAATAACCTAACATGCATGTTTTTGGAATGTGGGAGGAAACCGGAGTACCCGGAAAAAACCCACACACGCACGGGGAGAACATGCAAACTCCACACAGAGAAGCCCAACGGAGATTTGAACCCAGGTCTTCCAGATCTCATGACTGTGTGGCCAATGTGCTAACCACTCATCCACCGTGCGGCCAATTCAAATAAATGAATGAATAAATTGGGCCCGGGAATACAGTGTCAACATCAGCAAATTATGCTCTCAAAGCTGATAATGGCCAAATCATGTAGTGTATAGGACAAAAACTATCAAAGGTCATTGTTAAGTTTTACCTGTGGAAGGTTATTCCTTGGGATTTGGTTTGCACGCAGCACATAAATGAGGAATCTTCTACATGCCGACTCTTGCCACATTCAACGTGGCGACGACCTTGACGTACGACTCAGTGCAGGATGCGTATATACGGTATATGTCTATGATAAAATGTGCTTAGCTGTAGGCATCTAACGAGCTGGTTTTTGTCAGGCTGCAAGTGGCTATTGCGTTCATAGGATACATCAAACACCATCATAACTTACTTTTTTAAAGTGTCACTTAACAATCTTGCTCTCTTGTTATCATTACAATAATTAAAGGTAGCATGTTGGCCTCACAGTCAGGAGGTTCAGGGTTTGAATCTCCGTTGGGCATCCTGTGTGGAGTTTGCATCTTCTCCCCTAGCGTGCGTGGGTTTTCTCCGGGTATTCTGGTTTCCTCCCACATTCCAAAAGCATGCAGCTTAGTTTAATTGGCGACTCTAAATTGTCCATCGGTATAAATGTGAGTGTGACTGGTTGTATGTCTTTGTTTGTTTATGTGTGCCCTGCGATTGACTGGCGACCAGTTCAGGGTCCCGCCCAAAGTCAGCTGGGATAGGCTCCAGCATACCTGTGACCCAAATGAGGATAAGGGGTAAAGAAAATGAATGAATGAGTTTGGATTTTTTTTATATGAAGTTGTATGACATCCCCATTAACCCTGTAGTGCATGAACAGTGACTTACGCCCCAATTCATCCCGTGAGCTGAGTTCTGGTCAGGTTTGGTGATGTGAAATGTATTTCCGCTTAGTTTCTGGGGACACTTAAGTAGGAGTTCGGCCTTCTAAACAATATGTGTCTAAAAGAGCAATACATTTGAATCTCAAAAATGCCTCCCGAAAAAACTCAGACCTCACTTGTTATTATTTTTATGAGTGTTCCAACATGACGCCTATATGTAAAACGAGGCTCAACATTTTAGACTTGTCACTTTTAGTGCTCTCAGCAACTTTGCTATTAAATGAATGTTTTGCAATGTTCTCAGTTCATGCTCTGCTGATTGTTGAAACTCATTTCCGACGCTTGTATCCGCGATCTGGTTCTGAGGGTAGGAACATAGATCAGTCGGTAAACAGAGAGCTTTGCCTTCCAGCTCAGTTCTCTCTTCACCCCGACGGTCTGGTACAGTGACCGCATTACTGCATACGCAGCACCGATCCGTCTGTCGACCTCAAGCTCCAACCGTTCCTCACTCGTGAACAAGACCCCGAGATACTTGAACTCTTCCACCTGAGGGAAGACCTCACTCCCAACCCAATGGGTACAGTCCACCCGTTTCCGACTGAGAACCATGGCCTCGGATTTGGAGTTTTGCGATATGTAATAAGTTATTACACAATGCGGCAAAATTTATTACAAAATTTGTTTAGGAATTTTAGCACAAAATGCGGCAATTATTACAAAATACATCATAGTTACATATTGATGAGAACATTTATTACATTATTACATACTGTATTGCACCATTATTACATAATGCAGCTCTATAAGGTTCATCCTGAAATTTCACCCAAAACCCAAATATTCTTAAAAATTTATAGTTTTTTTTTACTGTTTGCGACACTGTACAGTATTTTGACGACTAAATAAGGTCTCAAATTATGTTACAATGTAGTTCAATATAAATATCCAAAATATTTTAATAATAAAAAGTATTTTTAAAAAGATCTGTACTTTTTAAAAACAGTAACAATAACTGGAACTCTTACTTCTTATTTATACTGAACTTAAAATAAGATAAGTTTGAGCGCATAGAATAACTTTAGTTTCCTATTTATATGTGCGCTGTAAGTGTCCTTTGTTTTACTGCTCGGGTAGCTTTTTTGGTCGGAACTCATCCCTCATGGTGTTATCCCGTCGGACATTTTGAATGCAACACACTATCAGCCAGCTATGTCGGCGCTGAAGTATGTCTGTTCAGTATTAGAGTAGTCTGTATTTTGTGTCAGATGGCTCGTTTATTTATATCCAGTGCCTACGATGTATTAATTTTGAGGTAATGTGTTGAAGAAAAGTGAAGAATTATTTGCTGTATTCATCATTTTTAGGTAAAGTAAGTTTCCCTCTTTCCGTTCAAGCTTTTCCTCTTTACTGTTACCGCTAGCTAACGTGACGCTGGCTAGCTGAGTTGACATGATTAATTATTGCAAAATGTAGCAACTCAATAAGGTCAATGCGGGATTCTTAAATAGGATGCAAAACAAGAGACAGCGATAAACGAATGCGTTTGTTAGGAGGAAGACATACGTTTAAAACTACGTGTTGTCCATTGAAAGTAGTAATGCATTCATCATATTTGCACAGATGACAATCGGTGTATATTTTGTTAAGACATATTAATGTAAATAATTCATCTCCGGCATACGCATGTTTTACTTTTACAGATTTATTTGCTTTCTCAGCTACACGTCCGAGCCATGGCGTCACTGTCGGAGGAGGTGCTCCTGGTGTTAAAAAAGGTTCGCCAGAAGAAACAGGATGGCACACTTTATCTAATGGCTGAACGCATAGCCTGGGGTCCAGAGGGCAAGGACCGCTTCACTATCAGCCACCTTTACGCAGATATCCGCTGTAAGGGACATGTTGTCAACATTACATTACAAAGACAGTGTTTGTTCAATTTAGTGTCACTTGTGTTCTGTTGTAGGCCAGAAGATCAGCCCAGATGGCAAAGCCAAAGTTCAGCTCCAGTTGGTCCTTCACTCGGGCGAGAGTACCACATTCCACTTTTCAAACGAGAGCACCGCACTGAAAGACCGGGAAGCTGCCAAAGAACTGCTACAGCAGCTTCTGCCCAAGTTCAAGAAGAAAGCTAACAAGGAACTAGAGGAGAAAAACAGGTAAACTCGCTTTTGACTACATAGACATCAAGCCAGACTAGGCTTTGGCATTGATAATTCATCCTGCCATTATAGAAAGAGATATAAACACTGAATGTACTGGCGCTGAAAACGGTTTCATTGGACATAAAAAAAAATAAGTATTTTATTATATTATTGTTATTATTATTGTTTGACATTTTCTTTGTGCCTGTCTTCAGATATCCCCTTCATGTCCACCTTTTTGGATGACAGTCCCCCCCCACCCCCAGTGTCTTTGCTTGTCAATTTAATCTTCATAATTTTCAGATTTTGTTATAGGGTTTTTGAGGTTTTTTTTTTAATGTTACTTTCAACTTTGTGGCAGAGTTTTCGCGTGGAATGGAGGGTTTAAGGGCAGAAGCAAGCCATGCCTGCTTCATATTTGTTTACCTCTTTAGAAACACCTCATTTTGGAAAAATCACAAAACAAAACACTGCAAAATCACAAAACATATATTCTGTTATAAATGGGTTATCTCTAAAATTTTGTTGATTGTTCACTTGTAGGATGCTTCAAGAAGATCCAGTGCTTTTTCAGTTATATAAAGATTTAGTGGTAAGCCAAGTGATCAGTGCTGAGGAATTCTGGGCTAACCGATTAGGAGGCCTAAACAACACAGACCCTGCAGTATGTAACAATAAACAGGAAGTCGGTATTTCTGGAGCATTTTTGGTGAGTGAGTCCATATGTTCTTACATTTTAATATTATCCTGTATTTCAAATACATTTGAATCACATTGCACTTTTGTTCTTTACAGGCAGACATCCGGCCTCAGACAGATGGTTGCAACGGCTTGAGATATAATCTGACGGCCGATATCATTGAATCTATTTTCAGAACCTATCCTGCAGGTTATTGTGGCTTTCATACTTCCATTACATGTTTCTTTAACTTCTGTCACAATATATTTGTTAACTAGCCTTTTTGTTGCAGTGAAACAGAAGTATTGTGAAAATGTGCCTCATAACTTGACGGAAAAGGAGTTCTGGACTCGCTTTTTCCAGTCGCAGTATTTTCACCGAGATCGCGTCAACACTGGAACGCAAGACATCTTCACTGAGTGTGCCAAGCAGGACGAGAAAGGTAGAAACCATTTTTATTTTAATTTTTTTACATTTACTGAACGTTTCATAACCATATACTATATTTGGCACAGAAAATTGTAAATCATTTACACCGGGGGTCTCAAACTCTCTCTATTGAAACCTTTTTGAATGTCTCAAGATGGCTTCACAAAGGGCATCAACTGTCTGGAACTGATGGCCAATTTTATAAACTTCCATTGACATACATCCCCAAATTATTCTCTATGGAATTTAAATCAGGGGAACATGCAGGATAGTCCAAAAGAGTGATGTTACTCTCCCTGAAGAAGTCCTTCGTCAAGCAAGCATTGTGAACTTCTGCGTTGTCCTGTTGAAAAACCCAGCTGTTACCACACAGACTCAGCCCTCAGCCCCTGTCTGACAACCCTGCACAACCTGAAGCTCTTGTGTTCCACTGAATAAAAAAGCACCCCAGATTATATAATAACATCACTTTTGGACCATCCTGCATGTTCCCCTGATTTAAATCCCAGAGAGAACATTTGGGGATTGGTGGCAATGGAAGTTTATAAAAATGGCCATCACTTCCAGAAAGTTGATGCCCTTAGTGAAGCCATCTTCACCACTTGGAGCAATGTTCCCACTAGCTTCCTGGAAACACTCGCATCTGGTTTGGAGAGTTTCTTGTAATTTGTCATGTCACATGTCAGCATGGTCTTAAACTTTAGATCAGCTGATAAATATCCTATTTCAGTTTAATTGTTGTTTTCAATAAAATACTTTGTGCTAGTGCTTTTTGTCACACTCCCCCTTCTTGCTTTTGCATATTGTAGCTGTTAAAACCCTGTTAAGATCGACCCATTAATGTGCAAAAGGTAAAATCTAGCAATTTTTATGGTGGCCTTAAGATTTCGGGAGTGTGTGCGTGTGTATATACACTACCATTCAAAAGTTTGGTGTCGCTTAGAAATGTTCCATTCCATTTTCTTCCGCTTATCCGGCTCGGGGTCGCATTGCAGCAGTCTCAGTAGGGAAGTCCAGACTTCCCGGTCTCCGGCAACCTCTTCCAGCTCCACCGGGAGGACACCAAGACGTTCCCAGGCCAGCTGTGAGACATAGTCCCTCAAGCTAGTCCTAGGTCTTCTTGACTGCGCCTAGAAATTCTGTCAATGAAGATTACAAACAGAATCGGTGACAAACGGCAGCCTTGGCGAAGGCCAATGTTCACCGAAAACAAGCTCAACTTACTGCTGGCAATGCGAACCAGGCTCCTGCTTCGATTGTACAAGGACCGAATGGCACGTAGTAGCGGGCCACCAATCCCGTACTCCCGGAGCACCCCCCACAAGACACCACGAGGGACACAATCGAATGCCTTTTCCAAGTCCACAAAGCACATGTAGACCGGTTGGCCAAACACCCACATACCCTCGAGTACCCTTGCAAGGGTGTAGAGCTGGTCCAGTGTTCCGTGACCGGGACGAAAACCACATTGCAACTCCTGTAACCGAGGTTTGACTTACGGTCGTACCCTTCTCTCCAGCACCCTGGAGTAGACTCTCCCAGAGAGGCTGAGGAGTGTGATCCCCTCCATAGTTGGAACACACCCTCTGGTCACCCTTTTTAAAAATGGGGACCACCACCCCGGTCTGCCAGTCCGGAGGTAACATCCAACATCCAGAGCTTTAGGAATTCAGCGCAAAACTCGTCTACCCCCGGAGCCTTGCCATTGGGGAGTGTTTTAACTACCCAATTACCTCAGCCATGGTGATAGAACTGTCCACGTACGGATCCTCAGACTCTGCTCCCTCTACAAAAGGTATGTCAGTGAGATTGAGAAGGGCCTCAAAGTATTCCTTCTACCAACCAACTATATCCTCAGTCGAGGTCAGCAAGCCCCCGTCCGCACTGTAAACAGTGTGAACCGGGGGCTCCTACCCTTTTCTGAGGTGTCGGACAGTTTGCCAGAACCTCTTCAAGGCCGACCAAAAATCGTGCTCCATAGCCTCACCGAACTCCTCCCACACCCGAGTTTTTGCCTTGGGCACAGCCGAACCCGTTTGCCGCTTGGCCTGCCAGTACCTGTAAGCTGCTTCGGGAGTCCCGCAAGCCATCCATGCTTGATAGGACTCCTTCTTCAGCCTGACAGCAGTCCTACCCCCGGTGTCCACCATCTGGTTCGGGGCTTGCCACCACGACTGGCACCGACCACCTTGCGGCCGCAACTACAACTGGCTGCCTCAGCAATGGAGGCACGGAATATGGCCCATTCGGACTCAATATCCTGGTCCTCCCTCGAGATGCAGGCAAAGCTCTGCCGGAGATGAGAGTTGAAGATTCGAGGAACGGGAGACTGCCAGACGTTCCCAGCACACCCTCACTACGTTATACATTCGGGTCTACCAGGTCTGTCCGGCATCCTTCCCCGCCATCTAATCCAACTCAACACCGGGTGGTGGTCAGTTGACAGCTCAGCCCCTTTCTTCCCCCGTGAGTCCAGAACATGCGGACGCAGGTCTGATGATTCGACCACAAAGTCGATCATAGACCTGTGACCTAGGGTGTCCTGGTGCCAAGTGCACTTATGGATATCCTTATGTTCGAACATGGTGTTTGTTATAGACAAACTGTGATTCCCACAGAAGTCCATCAACAACACACTACATGGGTTCAGATCAGGGAGGCCGTTCCTCCCAACCACGCCCCTTCAAGTCACACTGTCATTGCCCACATGGGCGTTGAAGTCTCCCAGTATAACTATGAAGTCACCAGCTGGGGTGCTCTACAAAACCCCTCTGATAGACTCCCAGAAGGCTGGGTACTCTAAACTGCCGTTCGGCGCATTCGCACAAACCACAGTCAGGACCCTTTCCCCAGCCCGAAGGCGTAGGGAAATAACCCTCTCGTTCACCGGGGATGACTCCAGCACAGAGGCACCAAGCCGGGGGGCTATTAATATGCCCACACCATCTCGCCGCCTCTCCCCTGCAGCAACTCCAGAGAAGAACAAGGTCCAGCCCCTCTCAAGGAATTTGGTTACAGAGCCCAAACTGTGGGTTGAGGTGAGTCCGACTATATCTAGTCAGAATGTCTCTGCCTCTTCCACAAGCTCGGGCTCCTTACCCTCCAGAGGAGTTACATTCCATGTCCCAAGAACCCGATTTGGCCGCCGAAGACCAGGTCGCCCGGACACCCGCCCTCGACCACCGCCCAAATCCCATTGCACTGGACTCTAATGCTTGCCCCTGCAGGTGGTGGGTCTGTGAGGGGGAGTTCCCGTGTTCCTGCTTCAGGCTAGGCCCGGCCAGGCCCCACAGGTGAAGGCCTGGCCACCAGGCGCTCGCCACCAGGCCAGGCTCCAGGGTGAGGCCCCGGTGTCCCAGGTCCGGGCGAGGTGCGGTCACTCCTCTTGATTTTCTTCATCATTAGGGTCTTCTGATTCACTCTTAGTCTGGCCCGTCACCTAGAACCTGTTTGCCTTGGGAGACCCTACCAGGGGCATGAAGCCCTCGACAACATAGCTCCTAGATTCACTCGAGCACATAAACCCATCCAACACCATAAGGTGGTGATTCACAGAGAGGCGCTTAGAAATGTCCTTATTTTTAATAGAAAATCATTTTTTTTCCCCAATGAATATAACTTTAAACTAATCAGAAATACACTCTATACATTGTTAATGTAGTAAATGACTATTCCAGCTGCAAATGTCTGGTTTTTGGTGCAATATCTACATGGGTGTATAGAGGCCCATTTCCAGCAAATATCACTCTAGTGTTCTAATTGTATGGTAATGTGTTTGCTCATTATCTCAGAAGGCTAATGAATGATTAGAAAACCCTTGTGCAATCATGTCAGCACAACTGAAAACAGTTTATCTGGTTAAAGAAGCTTCAAAACCGACCTTCCTTTGAGCAGGTTGAGTATCTAGAGCATCACATTTGTGGGGTCCATTAAATGCTCGAAATGGCCAGAAAAGACAACTTTCATGAACTGGACAGCCTATTGTTGTTCTTGGAAATGAAGGCTAATCCATGCGAGAAATTGCCAGAAATTTCAAAGTGACCCCAAACTTTTGAACGGTAGTGTATTTATATGTATGTATATGTGTATAAATATGTGTGTGTGTGTATATATGTGTGTGTGTGTATATACATATGTATGTATATACGTGTGCGTGTGTATACATATGTATGTGTATACGTGTGCGTGTGTATACGTGTGCGTGTGTATACGTGTGCGTGTGTATACGTGTGCGT